>JZKD02S1862075.1:55908-83721 GCA_000966675.3 Picea glauca | reverse complement strand
ATTAGGGGATACCTTGTAATTGTTTTACCCAATTTCCTTATTCTAGCACTAACCCACTTTCTTGTTGCAACTAACTTTTACTTAATTATTCAAATCATAAATACTTTGTTGCAACTTATTTATCCTTAATTAGATTCTTGTTGCAACCAATTTACCCATAATTAATTTTTTGTTCAACCACTTTGACTATTCAACCTTCTTGTTACAACTACTTTACCCATAATTAATTTCTTGTTGCAACCACTTTGAATAGTAAATAATTTTTTACAACTACTTTACCCATGATTAATTTCTTGTTATAACCACTTTGACTAGCAAAATTCTTGATGAATTTCTAGGAGATTCTAGAATAACTAACTTATGGTTGACCTCTGGGGGCTTCTATATTATTCTTGAGGGTCCTCCAACTTCACAAAGCCATATCTCCCTAACCGTGAGGAACCACATAGTGTACCACATATCACGAGAAATGGCATGGCATGTACTATCCCTCTATGATATTATTGCCTGCAAATACATTTTCCTTCATTTCCATACTCCTTAACTAGCTTTGGGTTCCTTAACAACACCTCTAGGGATCTTTGTAGACTTCTTCAAATGAACCTATCATATCTGATGACATCAACCAACTATCTAATGATATCGTCCATGTCTCTGGGGATTTTAGAATTCTCCAAGGGTTGACATCAATCTCCAAGTTTTGACATCAATGAAAACCAAATTTCCAAGCCAAATTTCCAACACCCCTCCAAAGAGAATATCCTCCATAAAGTTTGTGTGATGTCTGATCCTTATCTAACTTGGGTACATGCAAAATAACCCTTCCAAGTAACCTATGGGGATAAATAGGATAGGAAATTAAGTTCATCGTGGTATAACCAATTCTCATGTGAACATTCTGAGGTCAGGTCCAATGTATGGGCAGGGTAGATGAGACCGAAGCTCAAGAATCACCAAGGTACCCCAAGAACCCCCAGATACAAATAGAACCCCAGAAATATCTTTGACGCTAGGAAGGTATTAGAGCGATATCTCTGCAACCAACTTTGCACAACCTCGTGCTTAACTATGGTTTCAATGGAGTCTCCCATTAACACCAATTATACAATGGATTTCTCCACTTCCTGGAAATACACCTATGTTGAGTTTTGTAGCCTTGGAGAAATTTACTCACAAAATCCTATTCTAAGTCCCTAAATCCTAAACGTGTTTGTGTACCCTAAAAGATAAAATATTTCTAATCAATTTTAAATAATGAGTGTTAATTTTAGTGACTTATGTTTACTCAAGAGGGATGGTCGTGAAACTAATGGTGTTATGAATCAACATATGAAACAAATGCATGTAAACACTCTATTAAGTTCTAGTCTTGCTTTTCAAAAGAAATAGTAATTTTATTGTATTTTCAATATAGGCAAATGACAATGCAAAAACCCAATTTTTTTTTTTTTTTTTCAATATAAAGGAATGAAAATGAAAAAATGAACTAAGAACCTCTCAGATAGACCCTACTATAAGTATAATAAGACAAGCCAAAAAGGACACCAAGAAGCTACTACTCAGACCTAAATGCAAGGACTAAAAATGAGAAAAATAACAAGAAACAAGTTTACCAAAAATTTAACAATAACACAACTTCCTATCACTCTGCAAGCACTCAACGGACAAAAAAAAGGACCAAGAGGACTCAAAAACACTCAAAACCCACCCAACAAACACCAAATTGATCCCAGAAGGATTACAAAAAGGTGTACACGACTGTTCAGGGAACATAAGCGTATGTACACACCCTAAACACATACAACCCGCATATGTACGTGATTGTTCAGGGAAAACCCGTGTATGCCAAGAAAAAAACTAACTGGGTAAGAATTAAGCCAAACAACTTAGATATATAGAAATGTACATGATGTTAATATACATGTGACACAAAAACTCAGTAAAAAAGAGAGAAATCAAAGGGAAAAATCACCAACTAACCCCAAAAAGGAGAATCCCTAGTGGAGTCGCTAATTCTATTACGAGGAATAAATATATACGGTTTGGGGTAGGACCACAATAGATGGAATGACACCAAGAAATCAACTCAAATCTCAAGTATGTTAGATAAATGGAAATTCCAACAAAAGAAAGGCTAGAATCCTACCTCCTCTGGACGTTCATAGGAGACCACCATTAAGCTCACAATCCAATTCCTGACACCCACAACTTGTCCTCAACATCCAAGATACACAAGCATATGGAAAATGTTTGAAATTTTAGCATAATCCATTAACATGTATGGCAAATTTACCCATGGAAAATAATATAAACATTTGCAACATATAATTGGATGAAAAAAGAGTATTTCTATTAATATAATCAACAAGAGTACATATGTGACAACCTCTTGTATTAACAACTCATTGAAACCGAGAAACTAAGTCCCTCCACCTGGGCTTGCACCACTTCAATCCTCCACAAGGAAAGATCAAGATTTCTAGAAGTAATTGGGGTCCTCCTTCACAGGATAGGGATATCTTGGGGGGTTGAACATAAGGAGAGTTCGGACTTGAAGGACTAAGGGATGTAGACTCAAGGATGTAACATGAGGAAAAAATTCTCTAGAGTGTACTTGCTCTCCAATTTTCTCTCCTCCTTCAAGGCTTGTATATGGCTCAATTTATAGCCTTCAAATTTAATTGAAGGGTCGAATTAGAGCGTTTCCAACATATGAAAGGCCAAGGATCATGGATCCCATGACTTGGCATGGAAAATACATAATATTTTTAATTTTGAGCACAAAATCTAATGTATGTGGGTTGTAATGGAGAAACCTGCATATAAAAATTTCGTATAATTGTAGCCCATGTATATGTATACAAAATTTATTTTTTTACTTTTGACTGAGAAAAATGGGGAAACTAAGTCTGTAGAGGGAAAGGGTGGGCCACCAAATCATGATGCATAGAGTGTGGAAAAAAGTGCTATAACAAAAAAACATCAATTGGGGAAGTTGTGGGAATACAAAGAAGTTTTCTAGGATCCTAAAGGGTTACCACCTAAGATGGAATTGGAGCATGAAATACAATTGTTGCCTAAATCCCCATTTCCAAATATTGGGTTGTACAAGCAGTCCATCTTGGAAATATATGAAGTTAAGAAACAATTGCAACAACTACTGGAGTGGGGAGTAATTCGGCCAAGCAACTCACCTTGTGGATTACCTATAATCATAGTAGCTAAGAAGGATGGGACTTGGAAAATGTGTATCGACTACAAATATTTGAACAAGATCACCCTCAAGATTTGATAATGTAGGATTGATGACTTAATATATCAATTTTAGCATGCCAAGTACTTCACAAAGTTGGATCTCAAATTGAGATACCACTAGGTATGATTTAAATAAGACACATAGAAGACAACCTTAAAGATAAGGCAAGGTTTATATGAATGGTTGGTAATGAATTTTTGGTTTATCTAATACACCCTCTACATTTATGTGTTTGATGAATTATATAGTGCATCCCTTTCTATATTAATTTGTGATAGTGTACTTAGATGATATATTGGTTTATATCTCTAATTGGGTTGATCATGTCTCATATCTCATGCATGTGTTAGAGACTTTGAAAAATCATCAATTGTTGAATAAACTTAAGAAATGTGAGTTTTGTAAGTAGTCATTGGTGTATTTGGGGTATGAGATTGGTAAAAGAGAACTCAATATGGATCCTGCTAAGATGGAGGTCATCCTCAAGTGGCTAGTTCCTACTAATGTCACTAAATATAGGATATTTTTTTGGGTAGTGTAGTACCTATAGAAGTTTATGGAATATTTTACAATTGCAGTTGCACCACTTCATACCATAACAACTAATGGTAAGAGTTTCTAGTCGGGGAAGAATCAACCAAAATATTTCAATGAGATGAAATGGAAGATTAGTCAAGCATCAATTATTACATTACCTAATTTTCATAATCCTTTCAAAGTGGAGATGGATGGAAGTGGATATGATATGGGAGTGGTCTTAATGTAAGGAGGTAAGTTGATATGCTATCACTCTGGAATGTTTCATGGTGGAGTCCTAAACTACCCTATGTAAGATAAGGAACTATATGCCCTTATTCAAGTTGTTAAGAATTGGAAGAACTTTCTAATGGGAATGGAAACCGTTTTCCACACTGATCACCCGCCAATGTAATATTTGAAAGCCTGGAGTAAGATTCAACAAACTAGACACTGCAAGTGTATGGGGTTTTGCAAAATTTTCATATAGTCATCAAATATAAGGACAACACTAACAATTTGCTAGACATGTTTTTAAGGCCATGAACATCCAATATTATATTTTGGTAACTCTTATGCACATGTATCCTTTACCCATGATGCATACAAAGAGGCATACCCAAAAGATGAGGACTTTAAATAGGTGTTTCAACAACTACAAGGCCAAATTAGCATAGAATAAGGTGATTGTAAGGCTAACTACCATATCAAAAAGTGGTTTTTATACAATATAGAGATGCTATGTGTTCCTAAAGGTAAAAAATTGCAAATTATCATAGAGGCTCACACCTCCAAGGTTGCAATGAATTTTGGAGTTGGGAAGACAGTTGGAAACACATAGTCATGGGTATTTACCCATAATTCAAGAAGATGTAGCTCTATTTATTAGAGGATGAATACTTTGTTGTACCAACAAGCCTAATAACAGAAAGAAAGGTTTATGCCATACCTTACCTATACCTACTAGAACCTAGGATAACATATCCATGGATTTTATGGGTGTTTTACCAATAACCAAGAACGGACATGTGATCCAGGTTCATAATGATTCCACATCTTGGAATTGTTTCTACATTTTTTCGGGTCCCAAAGTTTTGGGGCCATTTTGAGGCCCTAAACAATGATTTTAGTGTAACAGCGCCAAACACAAAGATGAAGGTAGATGGTGGTCCATTTGGAATGTGAAATTATCATATACACCTTTATGATCGGCTATCGAGCGTCCCAAATGGAAATTGTATGAAAAAGTTAAGCCCTCAAGAAGTTGATGTATCAATTAAACACATCGAGGCCCACAAACCTTTTGGAATTTCATATTCTGGGGTTAGGGTTTTTGATGTTTAGGGTTTTCTCATTGATTTTTTATATTAAAAGTAATTTTTGGCCTCTTTGTAATTATCTTCTTTCAAATTAATGTAGCTGACACATCTCTTTCTTCAAGGATAAGATACCACCATTCTAGCTAGTTTGTGCACTTTGCACTTTACAATCTTTTTTATTCCATTCATTAATAGAATTTGAGTTCAAATGTATTACTTTTCTTCTTAAAATATTTATATGTGTTTATTTGATATATATTTTCCTTCATTTTGTCCTCAACATAATCTGGATCAATGGTATCAGAGAAATCTATTCTTTGTTGTTTCTTTGTGCATGTCCCCAACGAAGCCAGCCTATTAGGAATTGGGTATTGAACTAGTTAATATTGGTAAAGAACACTCTCATTGGTCCAATAAGACTTCCATGGTAGAAGAAAATAGAGATGATGAAGCAGGAGATCCTATCAAACTATTTCTTGAGGAATCCCTAGTGCAACAAAGGAATGCGATGATGGATAATTTTGCCCAGATACTTCGACGGCTACCAATAAAAATGGCAGAACCTTCAACTAGAAGTCACTTGGAGGTGTGACTCCCTTCAAGGTACAATTTAAATTTGATATTCCTTTATTTGAAGTTCATATAGACGCCAACACTTTGGAATAATGGTTAATCATGCTAGAGCATTATTCTATGTCGAAAAATTTTCCAACAGTGAAAAATCACCTTTGCACTCCTTAAAGGCCTTCCCCATGTCAAATATTGGTGGGAAACTTGTTGTGAGAAAAATATCGGAGATGAATATGAAATTTTTTTGCTAAAACCCCCTTGGTTGGATTTTGTTGATTCCCAAAAGGAGTAATACTACCCTGTTGGAAACTACAATGACTAGTACACGATATGGACAACTCGGCATAAGGAGAGATATTAGAAGGTGTTGTATTACACTAACATATTCCATACCCTACAAACAAATTTGGGTATTAAATACTATGAGTGGAAATTGGTTCAAAATTATCACGATTTCCTACATAGGCACATCCAAACAGATATGGATTTCTTGGACATCTGCTCACTGGGAGTCTCTTACCAATATGATGTCAAGATCGAGCAAAAGTTTAAGCAAAAGAATAAGTGGGATTTCAATTATGCAAACCCATCACAAAAAAAGAATGGTAAAGGTGGCCCTAAATCCTATAGAAAGGGATAGAGAAGTAATGGTCAGCCCCAGGACAACTAGTCCAAGCCATAAGCAAAGAAGGGTAACGGAAACTTGAAGAAGGACACTTGAAAGTGGTGTGAGTTCCACAAAATTCCTTAGCACAAAACTAGTGAACTTCGCTCCAAAATATCATTGGTGGCTGAGATTAAATCCCCAAAGTCGAATGTCAACTTAGACTCTGATTCAAAACCAGATAAGGGAAAACAGATCATTGACATGAAACCCAATGTCACCATGGCTACCACAAAGGTCCAACCAGAGGAACCAGAGGAGCATAAAGAATGGGAGTGCCTCTTCCACTAATTTATGAGGGTGGAAGGGATGCAATTCCATTTCATTGTTGATAGTGGTATCCATACGAACCTAATCTCAATAGAGGTCATCAAGAGTGTTGGGCCTTGACCAAGTTTTGAAGAGTACTTGGTCATACTTGACCACTTTTGGGGACTACGACAGCTTGCCAAAGATGGAGCGCAACGCGAAGCAGAAATTAAGGAAGCAAGACCTATTTTTGGGTCCATTTTAGGGTTTTGGGTTGATGTAACGGGAAAGGGATGTTGGCCCGTGGGTTTACCCACGTTTAGGCCCATTTTGTAATCTATAAATAGATAGGCAATGTAAGAAATAAGAGGAGGTTGCTTCTTAGTGCATTTGGTGATTTCTTAGTGCAAGTTGGCTATAGTGCTAAGAGTTGGATCTATGTGATCAAGTGTTGTAAGGCTCTGTGCATTTTGGTAAGACTTTCATAGCTAAGTGCAATTCCCTGTGAGAGACTGTAGAAATATTTGTGCTAAGTGCAAGGAAGAAGGATCTAGCAAGATGCGCAGACCTTCTGTCCTGTGCGAAGTAAGGGTCATTGAAATTCTGTGTTGTAACTTCTTGACCAAGATAATATAAAGAAGACTTTGTGGACGTAGCCCGAGGGTGGGGGTGAACCATGGTAACTGTGTGTATAATGGTTTGTTCTTCACTCTTATGGAGTTATTTGTTTCTTGGCTAAGTGCTTGATGTGATTAAGTAGATCTAGTTATGCTCTGTGTTGTTGATGAATGAATGAAAATCAGATCTGATATATGAGATTCTTAGTGCTTGATCAGTTGAATCTAACATATATTTCTGTAGATAAGTACTGAATCATTCTTAGTATAAGTATTCACTGTGATGCTCTGTGACTTCTATGAAGTATGTTAAGGAATAACTGATGCTAAGTGAATTGTAAAAAAATATAACCATAGATCTGTGTCCCAGCTAAGGTTGCAGACACTTGAGTTTTGCAACCACCCCTTCCTCTACCTCGGGTGAGACTTCATCTGCTTTGCAGGTGTTGCCGAAAGGACCAGTAGTTAGGGCTTTGTTGGTGCACTCTTGAGAATTGAACCCTGGGTATGCCCCTATGCCAACAAAGAGGTAAAATCTAACAATGATGTTGCACCCTCATACATACACCAATGATTGGTTGAAACAGGGATGAGACATTTGTATCAGCCAACAATGTCTTCTACATTACGACATTAATCCCTTCAAAGATGAGGTATTGTGCGATGTTTCCCCTCTTGATTTTGTAATGTTATTTTAGGACAACCATCTATGTGGAAGTGTCATGTTGTTTACGAATATAGGCTCCTCAGTGTCTGTTGGGCCCTTCGTTTTCAGATAAAGTGATAAGGATGAGTAAGCGAAGGAAAAATTCAAATGCATCATGTGATAGTTGGAAGCTTTGAAAGTAGTGGAAAAGGAAAAATTGAGGGCAGATCAAAAAAATATCAGGCGTGCAAAGAAGCAGATTTGGTTTAGTCAATCAACTTTGTTAAAGGCACACAATTATAAAGAAAAGGGAAGTGTAAAGGGAAAAGGTTAATGTTATTATTAATAATTTTGGGAATTGTCTGGTGTTGTTATTTTTGTTACATCTAAGGTGAGTCTTGAGTCTGTAATGAATCCCATAAGAGTATTATTTGAATATGTAATAATTGGATCTCACCCAGTGGGATAATGTGTTGAAGATATATGTGTTTTGAGGCATGATCTTTTAGATCCGAAATGTATGAAGTATTTTTTACTGTTGTAGCTAATAAAATGATGTGATTTGGGGCCTAAAAATTCAGTTTATGGTTATCTATTATGATATGAATGGTTATGTAGTTTTGTTAGGTATATGCTTATTCATTTCTCGTTATTATCTTAATGTTGTCGCAACCTAATTTCAAAGTTTAATATATGGATCTAAGTATTGTAGAAAATAGATTTGACATCATATTATCTATAATTCCCTTAATCATACAAGTCTTGACTATGCTTCGAGGGAGACCTTTGTCCCTTGCGGATGGTTGAATATACAAACATTCCTAGACTACAAAGGAATAATTTTGTTGGTAATTGTAGAGAACCTTGGTCTTGATTTTGTGCCAAAAAATGATTATGTTGTCGGGACCAAGATTTAGAAAGAGTTTTTAGAGGATTACTCATATGATCTACAAGTCCAATGTTGAAAACTGGTGGGAATGGAAGTGTGATGCATTCATAAGGAAGGAGGCCAAGTTATGGCATGAGGTTTTTAGGGTTGTGAAAGATATTGTTTTCTATTTGGATTCTGCTAATGACCAATATAGGATCTTTTGGGTTAAATTCCCTCAATATTTGTTTCAGTGGTTAGATCAGTTGCAAGAAGCCCCAGAATACAAATATTGGGTCAAGAATAAATATAACTAGACTATTGCGAGTCTAGTAGCTCTTCATCGACTAGATCACCAAATATTGAGAGCTGTATTTTTGTGGGTGAAGAATACTTTGGAAGGGTATATTATCAAGTTCGTTGCAGAAAATCACCAAGCCTTTTTGAAAGTCGAAGTTGTATTCAGAGAAGGAGCTAGAGGAATATTGTTACAGGAAATACCTTTGTGGATCAAGGTTCTCCTGGTAGAAGAAGGAATATTTCTTGCTCCCTTAGGTAACATCATATATTAAACACCTAAGCTCAAGGGAAGGTGATTTCTAGGAGGGTTCATGAGTTAAGATAGCAAGAAGTTTTATTTAATATATGGGGGGTCATCAAGAGAAGATTGCAAGATAAAAATGATCTTTGAAGAGGGTTTCCATTGTTGAATGGTGGTGGAACCAAATGAAGACAATGATGAAGTGAACCGATTATTTGAGGAATGATGTTGGATTAGATGGTGGTTATAGAGAATATCTTGAAGAGTTGCAAAAGTTGCAAAGAGGAGGAAGAATGGCTAGTCAATGGTGGAAAGAAAGAAGGGGTGTGAAAGGTGAAGGTTCCATAGGTAGGAGACAAGAGGAAGAGTATTTAGAGGAAGTATATGAAAGAGTCAAGGTAGATTCCACCACCAAGGAAGAAGAGTTAGCCTAGACCTCAGAATAATTTGTAGAAGAATCAGAACATGTAACTCCAAAAGATATCGGTTTGCATCAAGAAAATAATGCAACATTGTAGGAGAACAAGACCCCCCATATCAAATAAATTCATTCCAGATGTCAAGGAACCATCCTTGAATCACCTATTCCCCTAACATCATCAAAAAATCTGGTAATTTCCTCAGTAAATATTTCTACAAACTTTTCTTGGGTAAACACTATTCATGAAGATCATCAAAGGGAGTGGTTCATTCAAGGATCATTACCTTTGACTTGCATCCCTCTGACACAAAAAAGGATATCCACTCTATGAGAAGCATTGGAGAGGGATATGAGGATTGAATCCATGGCAGGATATCTAAGAACCTTAAGAGTTATGAGACCTGCTGAAGATGCAAATCTCACACAACTGCAAGGTCAAATATATGCATCGACTGAAAACATTCAAGAGTTGGCCCTTTCCAAGGCAAGTTGGCTACAAATTTGGTGTACATGATGTTACACAGAAGGTCACCTAGTGACCAAATTTTAGAGACTAAGAGGTGCAGGTCCCTCTAGTACTCTGATGGCACCTCCACCAGTAGGACCATCAGGAGGAGTTGCTCAAGCTCATGATACATCACCATTTCATGGGCCTATCCAATATCATGCCTTTTTGAATAATTAGGGAGTCCAAACTAATGAATATTTTGAGATATGTAGAAATCACTAGAACTCTCCACGACATTGCCCATTCTTCATAAATATACACCTACCTTGAATATATTGTATTTTGAATTCTATGGTTATCCAACTCATAATACTAATCAATATTGTTCTCTAGATGTGCTTCCAGATAGACTGGATCCATCTGCATTCAGGGTAAATGAAGTACCTCAAGGATTTGGACGGGGTCACAAAGGTGGAGGAGGATACATAGGTGGATGAATTAGTGGAAGAGAACTAGTTCGATGTTACAATTGTTATGACAAAGGGCATATTGCAAAAAAAATTCCACTTTAGGAAGACCTTGGTGTTCACACTATAGGAATAATACTCACACTACTAAAGACTCCCTTGATCTCATTTGTAAATGAGAAGATCGTGCCAGATATAGAGGAGCCAATTTGATCAATTCTGAACCAAGAACTATAGTTGAAGGGAGTGGATCTATTATTATTATTATCGCTAGGGGAGGAGAAAATAATATAGTTGATGCAAAGAGTTTGCGTCAAATCAAGATTCAGAAGGCTATGCCAGATAATGCCAAGTATGATCCTGTGTGGAAGAAGGAATTCTTCATAAGTTAAGTAGATATGTTCAGACATAATGATGTTCCATTGACACCTAAATTTTTAGAAACAAGTTTCAAGTTGACCCATCATCAACCAAGGATAGTCAAAGAGTCATCTACTCAAATGGAGCCTTCAAGTAAATCATAAAAAGTTGTCGATATTTGGTTTCAGTTATTCTTTGATGTTTTAGAAGATGAAAGACTTATTGACAAGTTATGGAATACCATTAAAGTGGCCTTGGGAGATGAAGGGAATCCATAAGAGTTCATTGTTTCTAACCTTCCAGAAATGAAAGAAAGTATGATACAGAGAAGGAAGAGGAGAAATGGAAGAAAATTCAAGTTACATATCCAGTTGGATGACAATGAAATTAAGAATGTTATGTTGGAATTGGGCTCCGATGTCAACATTATTTCTAAGAATATTTAGTAGGCAATAGGAAAACCCAAGCTAGTATATTCTCCTATTCAACTGAGGATGGAAAATCAATACTGTATTTTTCCAATAGGAAGATTACAAAATGTAGAATTAGATTTGGTTGGTGTCAAAATAGTAGTTGATTTTGAGTTTATTGAAATAATGGGTGAGAAGGATCCATATCTGGCCATGTTATGCATTGATTGTGATTATGAAAACTATGATGTTTGATCTTAAAAAGGAAATTATGAATTTTGAGTCTGATGGAATGCAACTCACTCAGCCTTTAAATACATACCAAGGCCCATGATATACTAAACCTGTGGATGATAATATGGAGCCAGATGTCCTTGATCGGTTGTATAATATGACTATAGGAAAACCAGTTGATTCTATTAACCCCATTAGAGATGGATCAGTAACTTGGCAGAGTGTTCAATATTTTAACAATTGGAAACAAGGGAAGTATGATAAATTTTCAAGATGTTTCACAACTATCCGTTCAGTAAGGTGGATTGCGAATTGTTGGAGCAAGTTATTTTGGATAAGTTTTGGGAATCACGCAGAATCATATCGCATGACATTTTGGTAAAGGAGAAATACACATGGAAAATAGTTAGCGCATTTTAAGAAGTTATTGCGACAAATGAGTGATAATAATTCAATTTGATTGTTAAACATATTTAGACATATAGGGGAACTAGGGGCTCACTAGGGAATGATCTAAGCATAGAAAGGGATGAAAATAAGGAATGAGGAATGGATGGGATGAGGATGTCAAGTGAAGAATAGTTTGCAACAAATGAAGAAATTGGAGAATAATGCAGTGGTAATATATTTATATCTAATAAGAAGAGGATTGTGGCTGAGAGAGAAGGGAAGCACAGTGCGAATGAGGAAAGAGACATTGGTGCAATATTATAGATTGAAGGGAGTATGCACATAGAAGAAAAGATATGTCATCTTAGTTCAGTAGAAGAGGATCCCACTCATAATGGACTCTACATCAAACACGTGAACCTATGTGCATCACCGAGAACTGAGGTAATATCAGAAGTTTTGTCAATTGTAGTTAGTGGAGGAAGTAAAGATAGTAGTGGGAGTAATCAAAGTAGTGGAAGAAGTACATCGAGTCAGAATAAGTTAGTATTATCAAGAAATAATATCATGCAGAACATGATGGCAGGGGTAGATCACACCTTAAGAATGCCTCTATTTCAAGGGGTTAGTTCAGAAGATCCATAATAACATCTATTCATTTGTGACATGATATGAACTATGAATAAAATCTAGGAAGAGGAATTGAATATTGTGTTGTTGGAAATGACCTTCAGAGATCATGCACTATTATGGTATATGAAATATCATAATACTACACCTACATGATAGATGAGAACATTGGAAAAGGTAAGACAAGCCTTGTTGAAATAATTATAGAAGCCTAAGTGTCAGTCGCAGTGAATTACGGAGATGAAGGAGATCAAGAAGATAGTAAATGAATCAGTATGGGACTATGATCAAAGGTTTAAGATATTGAAAGATTGGTTAATGCTCCAGATTCTGGATGAACAACACAAAGAATGGTTTATTGCGGGTTTATTTTTCATATATGCTGCACTTTGACACAAAATAATAGTGTGATGTAGTTGGAAGTTCTAAGAATTGTGATGAAATTAGAAGCATCCCTTGTTGGAGATAATAATACAGGGATGGCTCAAGTCTAGGAACAACCGACAACACTGACTATTCAGTTACGGGATATTAAGAAAGGAAACGAAAAGCATGATGAAGTTTGATGTATCACTTTTAAAACAAAAGGCCATCATAAAGAGAAGTGTCCAATATTCTAGCAATAATTGAATACATGATCCCCAAATCCGTTAGGTTTATGGTGTGAAATTTGCAAGACGGTGGGTCACCACCCTCATAACGGTCTATTGATACATAAATATCATAGCACTACAAGGAATTTGTTTTGTAATTTATGTAAGTCCCTCGGGCATGAGGAGAAGGATTGTCGCATGTTGGACCTAATGAGAGAGTGCATTACAGATGCTTATAGAGTCCAAGGTGAAGAAGAAGAAGGAGGATCCCCATAGTTTAACACTCCCAAAGGAGGTTATAACAAAGGAGGCAGCGAAGGCTTTAGAGGTTGAGGAAGAGGAGGCTTTGGTCGAGGAAGAGGACCTGTTATATGTTACAATTGTAATCATCCCATACATTTAGCATGTGACTGCTCGAATCCATGCATGACATGTACGTATTGCACAGCACTAGACCATGTGACGGAGGATTACCCATAGTTGATAGCAAAATTTCAAGAAAAGAGGAATGCAAATGTTTAGATGATAACAACTAATTCATGTGACAAACAACCTAACATAGAAAAATTTACACGTGGAGGGAAAATAAATAGAGCGGATGCGATGGATTAAGGGAATAGAATTCACCATTGGGTAAGAAAAGAAGCAGGGCCATTAACATTATTTGATCCTAGAAAAGAGAAAGAGACCTACCAGCAATCAAGAAAATAATTGATGGGAGAAGACTGGATAACATCGATTTCGACTGCACCACCCTTGTATGATAGAGCATCAGTGTTTGATATACCTACAATATATGACCATTTAGAAAAGAAAGATGAAAGGTAAGCTCTTTGCAAAGTTTCTTAAGAAGTTGTTTAGAATTATTGAAATATGAATCTTCTTTGAGTATCCTACACCAAATGACTTACCATTGTGCCCAAGAGAAAGAGAAACCTATTGCACATAGAGCAGTTAACTAGGTGCATAGTAAGAAGAGAACAAATAGGGAGTTTTGGCTCAATGTGATGATAGGACCTTACGAAATGGACAATATAATTATGGATTTGGAGTCCGATGTAAATGTTATCTAGAGATAGACTTGGGAGATGATGGAATAGCCGAAACTGATTTTTCCACCTATCAAGTTGATATTATCGAACCTGTTATCACTCCAGGAAACTCTCCTAGGCTGTAAGTCGGAGATGCCTGGTAACTAACTCTTTTTGGAAATATTTTCTTAATATTTGATGTGGTTTTGTGGATCAAAATGAATATCTAAGGGCTGGACTATGTTTTAAAGACTGTCTAGGAATATCAAATCTCATAAGGCCTTCTAACTATGTAGTCAGACAAGGTTTGATAAAATGGGTAAGGAAACAGCTATTAATCCAGATTATACTTCATACCAACAAGCACAATGGGCTTAATAACCAAAGAAATATCTTATGATCATCAACTTAATCAATCAACATATGAGATGASAGTCATATACAGATTAAATGAGCATTAGCAAAGAACATTCACTCACAAGATATCAAAGACAAGAAAGAGAAATCTGACAACACAACTGAGGGAAGCTTGAAATATTTCATATAATAAGAATAAGTCCTTGTTATAGTGGAAGCATGATAGCACTCAAAATCGAACCCTTGTTTGATATCAAAAACAAGAATTTATAGCCCTTACAAACAGTTATACAGATCCTAAAAACATGGATCTGTATTTAATAAAAACAGTTCTATTCTATTTAAACAACTTTGAAATTAAAGTCTTCATCAATTAAACTAAGTAGTCAAACTGTCTTCAGTCTCCAAAATCGCCATTTGCCTCCTCTAGATTTCAGCATCTACAATGTGGTGAAGCAGCAGGACACCTGTATGTGACTGTTCAATTTTCCAATATTTATGGTCGAGTTTTTAGGAAATGGTTTTGAATGTGTAACCAAAAATCCCTCGAATCCCTAAGATTGAACTTCTTGCATGTGATTTAATAGTCCATTGATACGTTGGCATATCTTCAAACCTGTTTGAAATAAACTGTTGCGTTTTTGGTCTCAAAAATTGCTTGCCCAGCTTTCAACAGAGCAACCGTTTGGTTTTTTCATGGGTTAGCTGTTGAAAGCTGTCACTTTCCACAACTAACGGGTAATGAAACAGTCGCCTGGCACTGTTGAAAGTATCGATAGTGCACAAAAAGAGTTTTCACCTTCGAAATTGATTTCAAACAAAAATCAGTGGGCATCCGACTTCTCACCTTGCATATTGACGACAACTTGAGCAAGAACCTTCAGGTCTGGATGAGGTTTTTGCTTCAATTTTTGTTTTAACCTCCTAATCTTCCTTTTGAGGCATTTGGCAAGCCACCACAAGATATTGTAGTTTTTGGTGAGCTTTTTCTTCCTCTTTTTCTCTTTAACGCTCTCCTTGGCCAATCTTTCAAACACTACATTTGTCTTGGCAAAGTTATCATATAATTTTTTGTACCTATCCTTAATCACCCGCTCCAAGACTTCTTGCTGGGCAATTACTTCCTTCAGATGTTTGATCCTTTGAGACTTATTTGACCTAGGGTTTTTTGATGATTCTCCCTGATCTATCTGACTGAAAGTTTCATAGTTCTGTGCACATTCAGCTAATTGCTTAGAACTCTTAATGGCAGGGCATTGAATTTGTTGCTCAGATTCAGAATCTGAATAAGGCAAGTTAAGTATATTCTTGCCTGCACTCTGCTCTGTTGGATGCCCTATATTTTGTTGTGTAGTCTGCTCTGTTGCCTGGTCAAAATTTAATTTTCTCTTTGACCTATGAGGCTTTAGTCCAGATAATTTGTCTTCTGAAGGTCCTAGTAAAGCCCTTCTTCTTCTTGAGCTGCTCTGAGGGGATGATTGTTTCTTTGCACCAGCCATCTATTCATTTGCAGTCTGATTCTGGGTTTCAAAACCTTCCCAGAACAGAAAGTGCTCCCGGATCCTCCCCTGTTGTTTCAATTCTTGTAGAAGAATCAATTTAATGAGGCCTAGGTGACATAGAGTAGTTTTCACGCTCAAAGGTTGAGCTCTAATTCTCTTGCATACCTTAGTCAAATTGTGATATAAGAAATAAGGCAAATCGATGGGGGTCTTGCCTGTGAAGTGATCCATGAGTTTAAAGTGGTACATCATCAATTTATCATATCTTCCTTCTGAGGTAATGTATAATTGAATGCCTTTGAATAATTCTTGCCACTCTTCATCTAGATATGAAACGAGCATACCTTTTCTCCATGCTTTGTGCTTGTACCCCTCTTTCAAATAGACCCTGAAATCCAGATTCTTAGGAGCGGTCGTTTTAAACCATTTTTGACCAGTTCTTGGCAATCCTGTAGCTGCGACAATGATAGCCTCATCCACTTTGATTTCTACAGAGCCGATGTGATCTTTTTTTCCATCAAAATTCTTGGCAAAGGCTTCAGCCGTGGCTTGGTGGCACCCAATTTGTAACCTTTTTGCAAATTCCATACACCCTGCATTTGAAAAATGCCTCTGGACCTCAGGATGCGATTGCAAAAAGGATAAGTTATCCAATTCTCGCTTGAGTAAAGCGCCACTGCGTTTTCTCACCATTCTGCAGCTCAAAAACTTGACAAATATAATCCTTGTAACTGCCTAGTCGAGCCGAGGTTCTGCGCTGTTGAAAGCAGTTCTGGCTTCGGCTCTGTTTTGAATCAAATGAAAAATTCAACAGTGTATTGGAAACAATCTGTGATATGAAACCTCTGTTTGATTTGATGGTGTCAGGTTGGCGGTACCTCCTCTGTACCTGCGTCGCTGAACATGAACTTGCCATTCCGGATGTGATGAGCGTTGAGCGTGGGTTCTGGAACAAATTCAAATTACAGTCATATCTTGACATGGATGATTGAGTTTCTATGATTTCCCACTCCTATCATCGCATGCCTTGGATTTAATCTGACGTGGGGTGATCACATCATCATTATTGTCATACGTGGATATCACGCACGTGATTCCTGCATTGTGCAGCAATGGCCCGTGGAAAACGCCTCTGCCAAATGCTCGCTTGCCACTTTCACTAGCGCGCGACCCTTTTGAAAACCCCTATTAGCTGCGGAAAGTATGCACTTTCCATAGTGCACCGCTTTGTATAAGACACTCCTTATTTGTCGAAATTAATTACTTTCAACAGCGCGCCACTTTGTAAACAATCGCTTCGTAGCTGTGGAAAGCATGTACTTTCCACAGCGCACCACCCATGAACTTTGATTGTCAGACCTTTTGAGATTGACCACTTTCAACAGTGTACCCATTAATGAAAAGTGTCCCTTAGCTGTGGAAAGTCGAAACTTTCCTCAGCGCACATACAACTTTTGAACATAAATTAGCTGTCGAAAATGAATTATGGAAATTTTAGAAAAGAAGACTTCATGGATCACCTTATTTTCTAAAACAGAACCAAAAACCTAAGCTTAACAATTGCAGAAACTTCAAAATATGACTTGAGGTCACAACCTATCACCTAGAATAGAAAATAAATCCACTAGTTTATTAGAGGAGTTAACACTGGCTCCTATTAGGGATGAACACCTCCCTGTGAGGTTTCAAGAACCGTAGAATCAATGCCTTTCCTGGACAATACCTAAGAACTAAACTATATTCTAGTGCTTCCATTGGGCATGGAGTTATTGAAAATAAAACAAAAAATAACACTACAAGGTCTGGGCTTCATAGCCTTAGACGAAATAAAGTTTTAGAAATTTCCCGTTTACCGAGCCACTGAACACTTTCTCACCCTCCAGATTCTGCAAAATGAAAGTGTTATTGTCGTGAACCTGAGTGATCATAAAAGGACATGTCCACAAGGAATCGAATTTTCCATGCTTGCCTTTCTCCTATCGAAGAGCATCCCACTTCAAAACCCAGTCACCGATCTGAAAACTGTCCATTTTGGCCTTTCTGTCAAACGTCTTTTTGATCTGCATCTGATGTGCTTCTGATCTGTCCACTAGTTGTTCCTGAGTTTGTTGCAATTCAACCAAATCCAACATCCTTCTTACCATGTCATTTTTCTCAGTATGCTCTTCCTGAAAGAACTTAGCCATAGGCAACACTAAATGAACAGGGAAGATTGCATCAGTACCATAAACCATCTTGAAAGGAGAAGTTCCTATAGATTTTTTAATGGTTACTCTGTCTGCCCACAGAGAAAATTTCAATTTGGAATCCCAGCTCTTTTTATTTTCTTCTAACAGTTTTCTTATTATTTTTATCAAGCTCTTATTTGACGATTCAACTAAGCCATTACCTTGAGGATAGTATGGAGTCGAGTGTACCAGCTGGATGCCCATGGACTCACACATGTCTACCAATTCTTCTAATTTAAACACTGCTGCGTTATCTGCCACCAACCTCTTGGGACATCCAAATCTGCTCAAAATATTTTCGTAGAGGAATTTTATGACCACCTACTGTGTATCATTCCATGTAGGGATCGCCTCTATCCATTTTGTGAAGTTATCAGTGGCTACCAAAATCCACTTGTGCTGGCCACTGGATGCAGGATTTATTTCACCGATGAAATCCAAACCCCACTGCTGGAAAGGGCCATTTACCACAATGGGCCTCAGGGGTAGAGATTTGAGTTGCTTCTTACCAGTGAATCTTTGGCATTTGTCGCAAGATTTGACGAATGCACACACATCAACAAAAAGAAAAGGCCAATAATATCCGGCCCTCAGGATCTTATGAGCAGTCGTCTTCCAGTAGTGATGACCACCACAGAAAGCCGAATGAAACTGATATGTTACCTCGATAGCCTCTTCTTTATCCAAGCACCTGAGAAGCAGACCAACAGGGTCCTTCCAATACAACTGATTATTATAGATGTAGAATTTAATAGCTCTAATCTTGAGAGCCCGAGCTTGAGTTAAACTGAGTTCGGGAGGAACCTCAAGCTTTTGCAGAAAATGTATGATGCCAGCATACCATTCACAGGAGGAAAAATGCTCTTCCACTTGCTGACTGTCATGCTGCCCTTCTGATGCCAAATCTGTCTGTGAATTTCCTAAAATTTCTTCTATGAAATTAATATCCAGCAACTTATAATTTTCCTCTGCTAAAAGCTTGGTGAGGCCCTGGCCTTTTACCAGCTTGGTGGGCTTTACCTCGATATTGAATTCTATCATTTTTGCTATCCATCTCACCCTTTTTCCGTCTATATCCGGTTGAGTTAAAACATCTTTTACAGAAGACGAAGGAACATATGTGATGACCTTTAAATGAAGAATATAAATTCTGAATGATTTTAGAGATTTTATAAGAGCATAAGCTTGTTTCTCGATAGGGTCATACCTTATCTCGGCATCCCAAAGAGTCTTGCTGAAGAAATCCGCAGGATGAACAAAATTTTCCTCGTCTTTCTGAAGTAGGACTGCTGCTACCGTGTCATAGGAAGCAAAGGAAAAGACATAAAAAGTCTTGTTGTAATCTGGGCTGATTAGAATCGGAGACTCGATGATCGCTTGCTTGATATCCTGAAAAGAGTTTTTCGCACTGTCTGTCCATTTTACTTCAGCCCCCTTTTTCAGCATGCAAGTTATATGTTTGACTAATTCAGCAAAGTTGGGCACAAACCTTCTGACAAAATTAATCTTACCGAGCAATGACTGAATGTCCTTCTTTGACCTTGGTAAGGACAACTTTTGAATGGCCTCCACTCGTGCTGGATCAATCATGACACCTTCGGCTGAGACGATGTGACCCAAGAGCTTACCCTTTCTTAGAGCAAACTGGGATTTCTTGGGATTCAGTGAAATCCCAAATTGTCTGCACTTTAAGAATACTCTTTTCAAATGTTTCAGATGCTCCTCATGGCTGCTGGAGTACACTGTAATATCATCAAGGTATATGAGGAAAAATTTTTCCTTCTCTCCCACAAATGCTATATCCATGGCCCTTTGGAAAGTAGCCCCGGCGTTCATTAATCCAAAAGGCATCTTGGAGTACATAAAGGTCCCCCAAGGAGTGGTAAACGCAGTCTTCTCCTGATCGTCTGGATGGACAGTAACCTGATTGTAATCGGAAAATCCATCAAGAAAGGACATGACTTTTTCCCCTGAAATCCTCTGTAACAAGTATTCCATCTTAGGAAGAGGATAGTTGTCCTTTTTTGAGCATTTGTTCAAGTTTATGAAATCTACACACAACCTTACCTCCCCATTCTTCTTTCTCACGATCACTAGATTGGAAATCCATTTTGAATATCTCAAAGGAACTATGATCTTGGCATCTAGGAGATTTTTAATTTCTCTCTCAATCACTAGCAACAAGAGAGGACTGATAGGCCTGAGTTTTTTCTTGAAAGGAATAGTGTCTTTTTCAAGAGGTATTTTATGCTGGATAATATCGGGATCATAAGTCTTTAAATCACTATATTTCCAAGAAAACACATTGGAAAATTCCTTCAAAACACTACAATATTTTGACTTCTCATCAGCAGTCAATTCAGAAGACAAATTGATAAACTCGGGTTGGCTTTTACCTCCTATGTTATGTTCTTGAACAACAAGATCTTTCTCCTTTCTGTATGGCTGATAAGGGACATCATTCTAATCAAACAGCCTCTCCAGGGGTACCAAACCTCGAGGTATGTAGTTGTTTGGTAACTGAACGATATCATGCTGGCCCAACTTCTTCTTTAGCTCAGGTTTCTGTGATTCTTCCTCATTAAGATTCTGCTGATCAACGTGCAAGTCAGAAAACTCATCCACCACTTGGAGAAATCTGTTGAGTTCATCGTCATCTTCAAAAACCTTCCAGTACTTGACGTTATCAGGTAAGGAAGGTCGATATTTTACTTGAATTTCATAGCTGAGTTTAGGGGGCATGGGTGGAATGAATGTGCTGGCTGAAACAACAAGAGAATCAACGAGTTGATTCATATCCCTTGGTATGTATGAAATTTCAAAAATAGAAAAAGAATCGTGCAGCGTCCATACCACATCTCTATAAGCCTTTAACCTGACATGCTTAGCTTGAAATGTGTTGTTTACTTGCTGCACAATGAGGTCTGCGTTTTCGAATACCTTCAAACCTTTTATCCCCATCTCCTTGGCTGAATTTAATCCCAACAGCAGAGCCTCATACTTTGCTATGTTATTTGTGGTTCTGAAGTCAAGATTAAAAGATAGCGATATGGTTTCTTTTGTAGGAGAGATGAGCACTACTCCAGCACCGGCTGAGTCTCTAGTGCTGGCCCCATCAAAGTACATAGTCCAGACTGCAATTTATTCATCTTCAACCTGTTGTTTAATAGGCTTCACTAGCTGCATAGGATTTTCTTGACCATCGTCGATCTGAAGGATGCATGAGCCAAAATCCGTATCCACAGCATAGATAGGATGATTGACGGAATTATTTCCATCGCTGATGATATACGTGAGCTGATTTTCCCTGTAAAGTCTTTTCATTTCCCCCCCAAACACTGGAATTGTAGCATAGGATAGATCCATCTGCAATGTACCTCCTAATATTTTTCCCCATGAACGAGACAGAAGCAGCCCAAACTTTGGTGGAATATCAGCAACAACCACGTCCATAACCATGCTCCTCATTGGCAGTTGAGCAAGGTTAATAACCATATCTTTGATGAGGCCGAGACATATGACCTTTCTAGAATCGAAGGAGAAAAGATATTGGTATGGTTTGGTGACTTCGAGACCAAGCTCATCCATCACAACCTTAGGCATAAGGTTATGTGATGCCCCAGAGTCGAGCAAACAATTGTGAAGGATTTTGTCATGGACATTTAATGATATGTAAAATGGTGGACAAGAATCGTCATAGTCTTCTATCATGGGCCCTATGGTCACTTTAGGCTGATCATCTTGTAGGTTAACGAAATCATCCGATGGAGAGGACTTAGGCTCAAGAGACTTTAAGATGGCTGCTTTAAAGGCTTCATTCTTCATGAGTTCAGTTAAAGGCATGGGTATTTTAACCTTTTGAATTTCAGATTCAAAATTGAAAAGGAGAGATGGTTTGTCTGAAACTTTTACCTCATGGGAAGGAGCCTTTAAGCTGACTTGCTCTTGGGCTGGGGGCTGAATTTGTTTCTTCTGTTGTTTGCCTGGAGAGGTGTTTTGTTTTTCAGGAGCTGGAGGCTGATTGGCAGCAACCTCTTTACTTTTCGCTGGGGAAGAATCTTCCTTGTCCTTCACCGGGGCAGCAATAGGTGTTTTTGGACCAGCACTTTTTGACCTCAAATTGTAGCCTTTCTGATCATCTATTAAGTAGACAGCTTCTTCTACACCTGCTTCCTGAATTTGTTGATCCATCAGGGCCACTTCATAGTCTACCTGTGTTAAAAATGAAGTATCGCTCTCATCACCAAAACATTTTATCTCATCTGCATCCTCAATTTCATCATGAGGGGGTTGTTTTTCTTCATCTAACACTGCATTTTGAAATGGTGGCCTGACCCTCTGATCATCAGCTGGATTTCTATCTCTTTGAAGAATCTGAACTTGTGGATTATTCCTTCTGTAAGGAAAAGTATTTGGATTTATGGGAGCGAAAGTATTTGACTCTTTCGCTCTTGCTGGTTGCCGATTTTGGACCTTTAGCTTCGACATTTCAGATGTCAGACTGTCCAACATATTTTCCATCTTCTCCATTTGGCTGCTAGAAGATGAGGAGGGCTCAGCAGCATACTTCTTCTTCTCATCCCTTCCTTTAAGCTTCTGTGATGTTGTGATATTAGACTCAACCTCGAGAGCAACATCTTGCATTAGAGCAAGCGTGGCTGATCGTCTTTCCCTAAGGATCAGACAAAACTCTACATCAAAGGCAACAGAGAATGTGATCTTTGTTGATGCATCGCTTGGTTTAATCTCTACTGAGATCTTACCAAACATTTTATTGAATCTCTTGATAAAGTCTGAGACCAATTCTCCATCTCCTCTCTTCAAATTTCCAAATTCAGAAATGTAGTATAACAGATCTCTTCTTCCCCCCCAATGCTTTAAGAATACTTCATCTAATTGTTCAATGCCAGTGATTGAATTTGCGGGTAGTTCCTTTAACCACTTTCAGGATTGGCCATCCAAACTCTAAACGAAAACTCTAGTCCACACATCTTCTTCTGAAATATTTATGTTTTCTGCATAAGCATAAAATGCTTCAATGTGTTCTTCAGCTGTATACTCCCCTGCTCCTGTGAACTTCGGCATATATTTCTGGTAGTCACCTGTTGGCATGGCAGACAGGGGATTTGGCAAGACAAGTGGGGCATATCTGTTTTCCAAGATCTGTTCCATTCTGGTCAAAGGGCCAGCCATGGCAGTCTTGGTGATTGATACAAACGAGGAACTTGTAGGAGAGGATGGAGGAGAAGGGTAACTCGGAGGAGATGATGGAGGAGATGAGTTTCTCGAGTTGGAAAAGACTGGCTGTCTTAATTCACGCTGAGCAGCAGTTTCAGAAGTAGATTTAAAGTAAGAAGCTTTATAGAATTGACCAAGAAACAATGCTAAATTTTCTTCCCCTTTAGAGGACAGATCATGGAGGATTTCTTCAAGAACAGGCAGATTGGTGTAAGTGTGTAAAACACCTTTCGAAGGTTTTCTAGGTGATGAATCCAAAGGAGATGAAGAGGAATCTTCTTTCTATGGGGAGGATTCAGTATTCAATTCTTTTGGATGGGATGAAATGTCAATCTCAAGGACAGAATCAGTAATATTAGAAGAAAAAGAAGGCTCTTCTACATTAAAAACTTGAGATGAATTTCTTATTTCTTGGGAATTTTGGGTTTCAGCAGGGGATTCAACCAAAGAATTTTCAGATATGAAAGGATGAGTATCATTTGGAATACCTGAATCAATTGCACTTGCAGATCCAGAAGCCTGTCTTTGCACAGCTTTGCCCTTGCTGATGATCTTTTCTGGACCAGGAACTGATGTTGTCAATGGGCCTTCTGGGTTTGCCCTGATGTGAGCTCTTTTGGGATCCACTTAGTCAATGGAGTTTCCAGATAGAAAATGTACAACCTGATAGTGTCTATTTCTTGTCTATCATCAAGAAGTAGATCTATGTCGTCTCCTAGAGAAGTTGAGCTTCGATCTCCTCTCCCCGACAACAACGCCAATTTGTTATCACTCCAGGAAACTCTCCTAGGCTGTAAGTCGGAGATGCTTGGTAACTAACTCTTTTTGGAAATATTTTCTTGATATTTGATGTGGTTTTGTGGATCAAAAGGAATATCTAAGGGCTGGACTATGTTTTAAAGACTGTCTAGGAATATAAAATCTCACAAGGCCTTCTAACTATGTAGTCAGACAAGGTTTTATAAAATGGGTAAGGAAACAGCTATTAATCCATATTATACTTCATACCAACAAGCACAATGGGCTTAATAACCAAAGAAATATCTTATGATCATCAACTTAATCAATCAACATATGAGATGACAGTCATATACAGATTAAATGAGCATTAGCAAAGAACATTCACTCACAAGATATCAAAGGCAAGAAAGAGAAATCTGACAACACAACTGAGGGAAGCTTGAAATCTTTCATATAATAAGAATAAGTCCTTGTTATAGTGGAATCATGATAGCACTCAAAATCAAACCCTTGTTTGATATCAAAAATAGGCATTTATAGACCTTACAAACAGTTATACGGATCCTAAAAACATGGATCTGTATTTAATAAAAACATTTCTATTCTATTTAAACAACTTTGAAATTAAAGTCTTCATCAATTAAACTGAGTAGTCGAACTGTCTTCAGTCTCCAAAATCGCCATTTGCCTCCTCTAGCTTTCAGCATCTGCAATGTGGTGAAGCAACAGGACACCTGCATGTGACTGTTCAATTTTCCAATATTTATGGTCGAGTTTTTAGGAAATGGTTTTGAATGTGTAACCAAAAATCCCTCGAATCCCTGAGATTGAACTTCTTGCATGTGATTTAATAGTCCATTGATATGTTGTCATATCTTCAAACCTGTTTGAAATAAACTGTTGCATTTTTGGTCTCAAAAATTGCTTGCCCAGCTTTCAACAGCGCAACCGTTTGGTTTTTTCATGGGTTAGCTGTTGAAAGTTGTCGCTTTCCACATCTAACGGGTAATTAAATAGTCGTTTGGCGCTGTTGAAAGTCCCGATAGTGCACAAAAAGAGTTTTCACCTTCGAAATTGATTTCAAACCAAAATCAGTGGGCATCCGACTTCTCACCTTGCATATTGACAACAACTTGAGCAAGAACCTTCAGGTCTGGATGAGGTTTTTGCTTCAATTTTTGTTTTAACCTCCTAATCTTCCTTTTGAGGCGTTTGGCAGGACACCACAAGCTATTGTAGTTTTTGGTGAGGTTTTTCTTCCTCTTTTTCTCTTTAACGCTCTCCTTGGCCAATCTTTCAAATGCTGCATTTGTCTTGGAAAAGTTATCAGATAATTTTTTGTACCTATCCTTAATCACCCGCTCCAAGACTTCTTGCTGGGAAATTACTTCCTTCATATGTTTGATCCTTTGAGACTTATTTGACCTATGGTTTTTTGATGATTCTCCCTGCTCTATCTGACTGAAAGTTTCATAGTTCTGTGCACATTAAGTTGATTGCTCATAACTCTTAATGGCAGGGTATTGAATTTGTTGCTCAGTTTCAGAATCTGAATAAGGCAAGTTAAGTATATTCTTGCCTGCACTCTGCTCTGTTGGATGCCCTATATTTTGCTGTGTAGTCTGCTTTGTTGCCTGCTCAAAATTTAATTTTCTCTTTGACCTGTGAGGCTTTAGTCTAGATAATCTGTCTTCTGAAGGTCCTGGTAAAGCCCTTATTCTTCTTGAGCTACTCTGATGGGATGATTGTTTCTTTGCACCAGCCATCTGTTCATTTGCATTCTGATTCTGGGTTTCAAAACCTTCCCAGAACAGAAAGTGCTCCCAGCTCCTCCCCTGTTGTTTCAATTCTTGTAGAAGAAACAATTTAATGAGGCCTAGGTGACATAGAGTAGTTTTCACGCTCAAAGGTTGAGCTCTAATTCTCTTGCATACCTTAGTCAAACTGTGATATAAGAAATAAGGAAAATCGATGGGGGTCTTGCCTGTGAAGTGATCCATGAGTTTAAATCGGTACATCATCAATTTATCATATCTTCCTTCTGAGGTAATGTATAATTGAATGCCTTTGAATAATTCCTCCCACTCTTCATCTAGATATGAAACAAGCATACCTTTTCTACATGCTTTGTTCTTGTACCCCTCTTTCAAATAGACCCTGAAATCCAGATTCTTAGGAGTGGTGGTTTTAAACCATTTTTGACCAGTTCTTGGAAATCCTATAGCTGCGGAAATGATAGCCTCATCCACTTTTATTTCTACAGAGCCGACGCAAGCTTTGTTGCCATCAAATATCTTGGTAAAGGCTTCAGTCGTGGCCTGGTGGCACCCAATTTGTAACCTTTCTGCAAATTCCATACACCCTGCATTTGAAAAAGGCCTCTAGACCTCGGGATGAGATTGCAGAAAGGATAAGTTATCCAATTCTCTCTTGAGTAAAGCACCACTGCGTTTTCTCACCATTCTGCAGCTCAAAAACTTGACAAATGTAATCCCTGTAACTGCCTAGTCGAGCCGAGGTTCTGCGCTGTTGAAAGCAGTTTGGGCTTCGGCTCTGTTTTGAATCAAATGAAAACTTCAACAGTGTATTGGAAACAATCGGTGATATGAAACCTCTGTTTGATTTGATGGTGTTAGGCCGGAGGTACCTCCTCTGTACCTACATCGCCGAACACGAACTTGCCATTCCGGATGTGATGAGCGTTGAGCATGGGTTCTGGAATGAATTCAAATTACAGTCATATCCTGACATGGATGATTGAGTTTCTATGATTTCCCACTCCTATCAGCGCATGCCTTGGATTTACTTTGACGTGGGGTGATCACATCATCATTACTGTCATATGTGGATATCACGCACGTGATTCCCGCATTGTGCAGCAACGACCCGTGGAAAACGCCTCTGCCAAATGCTCGTTTGCCACTTTCACTAGCGCGCGACCCTTTTGAAAACCCCTGTTAGCTGTGGAAAGTATGCACTTTCCACAGCGCACCGCTTTGTAGAAGACACTCCTTAGCTGTGGAAAGTAATTACTTTTAACAGCGTGCCACTTTGTAAACAACCGGTTCGTAGCTGTGGAAAGCATGTACTTTCCACAGCGCGCCACCCACGAACTTTGATTGTCAGACCTTTTGAGATTGACCACTTTCAACAGTGCACCCATTAATGAAAAGTGTCCCTTAGCTGTGGAAATTCGAAACTTTCCTCAGCGCACATCCAACTTTTGAACATAAATTAGCTGTCGAAAATGAATTATGGAAATTTTGGAAAAGAAGACTTCATGGATCACCTTATTTTCTAAAACAGAACCAAAAACCTAAGCTTAACAATTGCAGAAACTTCAAAAGATGACTTGAGGTCACAACCTATCACCTAGAATAGAAAATAAATTCACTAGTTTACTAGAGGAGTTAACAGAACCAACATAAAATTGTTCCAGTCAGGAGGTTAACTTGAGTAAGTGTCAATATTGATGGAGTGTGCAATGTAGCAGACTTCGAAGTGATCGAAATAGTAG
>JZKD02S1862075.1:41984-55898 GCA_000966675.3 Picea glauca | reverse complement strand
TTCCCCTTTATATAGAGCTTGTCATGAATTTTATGAAGCTTCTTAGAGAAGATTCCCTAGTTGCGATAAATGTGATAAATTTGTTTGTGTATGTTCCATTAAATTTCATAAATCTAGCCCGTTGGTGCCTTTTTGCCGTAACTGTCATTTTTCATATTTCCTATTTTTCTAACCGTTGGTCCTTTTTCAAACGCATTGATCATGTCAAGTGTGTGGCGCAATTCTTATGTATCCTTTCCTTAGTGCGCAGTGTATCACTTGGATGTTGTGCGGGGACATTCCTTTTTTTTTTCGTCACATTGATTCCCCTTTTTTCTAGTGCTTGTTGTATATATATATATATATATATATATATATATTACTATAATCCACTATGTACATATTTTCTTATTGTGTTGTAACCTTTCAAGTGCTATGAGGTCGATTGTCCCTATATAGTTTCAGTCGAATCCCATTCATCATTCCTTTTTTATCTTCTCCTGTGAGATCCTTTAGCTGTACATCTCCCCTGTCTGTGATATTATTTACTTCATAGGGCCCCAACCAATGCATTCTGAACTTTATAGGATGTTGCAAAAAATTACTTTCATAGAGTAACACTAGGTATCCTTCCTTGAAATCCTTCCTTCTGATATGTCTATCCTGCCAAGATTTATCTCTTGCTTTTTGTACCTCCTGATGAAATCCTGCTAGAATCTTATCCTCCTCCATTTCCATGAGTTGGTTTAGACTTTCTTGTACTATGCCTCATTCTGTCATGTTGGTAATTGATGCAATGCGTAGACTGGGTACCAGAAATTCTAATGGTACTACTACTTCTTGTCCATACACCAACCTGAATGGTCTATGTATTGTCACATTTTTTCATGTAGTCATGTATTCCCATAATATTGTTGGTATCTTCAAATACCAACCATCCCTGTTGACATTGCAATTCTTAGTTAGGGAATTCTCTAGGATCTTGTTGAAGGCTTCCACTGTTCCATTTGCTTGAGGATGGTATGGTGTACTCTTCTGATGATAGAATTGAAACTCCTCGGTCATAGACCTGATAGTACTGTTGATAAAGTGAATGCCTCGATCACTCATCAAAATCCTTGGACAACCAAATCTAGTGATCACTTGCTCAAAAAGGAAGTGTGTTATTGTCTATGTGCTGCAATATTTGACTGGTGTTGCTTCTTCCCATCTTGTTAAGTATTTTTTCGTGGTAATGATGTACCTTTCTCCTGACCTCTTTGTTGGTGTGTTAATTGGTCCCACAAAGTCTATTTCCCATTTTTGAATACTTGTAAGGTTACTTGTGGTCTTAGGGGAATCTCATCCCTTCTGTTAGGTTTACCAACCCTCTGACAAGAATCACATCTTTGGCAATAATCCTTAGCATCTCTATGAATTGTTGGCCACTATAGGCCTGTGTCCAATACTTTCTGTCCGGTATCTTTCCCTGCATAATTTCCTCCATCTATTCCCTCATGATATTCTACCAAAATCCTACGCCTTTCGTGTTCAAGTACGCATCTTCTCAAAATGTTGTTGGTGCCCATCTTATATAAATGTCCTGCAATTAATTGATAGTTTGTAGCTCTAACTACCATATTTTTCTTCTTTGCAATGTTAAACTCTTCTGGCATAGTCCCTATGCTCAAGTATTCAATGATGTTACCAAAATATTCATCATCTACTTGGACTAAAAATAACTATGCATGAGGGATGTTGTCTTCCAAGTTGGTAGGTTCTTCTCCATTGGTTACCCTTGAAAAATGATCTAGTCCTACATTCAGCTTCCCTGGTTTGACTATCACTTCAAAATCGAATTCCTAAAATAATAGTAGCCATATATAGATCCTCCCCCTCAACACTGGCTTGTTGACTAGGTATTTGAGGGTTGAATGATATGTGAACATCTTAAAGTGTTTACCCAGTAAGTAATGTTTGAACTTCTGAAGTGCATAGACCGTAGCTAGGCCTTCTCTTTCTATATTATTGTAGTTATGCTATGATTCTGACAGTTTTCTTCTAGCAAATTCTATAGGATGATCCAATTCCATTGCTCATGGCTACGCCAAAAAGGCTCCAAATGTCATCGTTGATGTATATACATGCACATGGAATGTATTTTCCCAATCTGGGAATACTATAATCGATGTTGTGACCATTTTTTCCTTTAGGATGTCCAAACCTTGTTGACAGTCCTCATTCCACTAAAATTTAGTATCTTTATTTCACATTTTCTCCATTGGCACAGTGATATGTGCATATCCTTTTATAAACTTTTTGTAGTAGCCTATGTGTCCGAATGTTTCTCTCAACTGGCACACTTATTTTGGTGGTGGTAAGTTGACAATCATTGCAATCTTGGTCAGATCTACCGGAAATCCTTTTTTTCACACTATGTGCCCCAACAATATTCCAAAAGGTGTCCCAAAGATGCACTTATTGATATTNTTTATGGTACTTACTTGTTCTATAGGTGGTACTTCATTAGTGTGATCCATTGATAAGGGCATATCATACATTGGTATGTTTTGAGAATGTTGTGTGGTTGATGTAGATGGAACATATTGCTTGAGGAGCTCCTGCCTTGCTTCCTTGAATATTTGTTTTCCTTTCCTTGCATCAAATTGTCCTTGTGGTTTTGTATGCTTCGTCACCCATTGGTTTTGTGTTGGGTCCTATCATACTGCATCATCTCCTATCTTAGCTCCTCCACATGTAACTATGTTGATATTTAATCCATCATCCCTCACCTCCACAGAAATCCATTGAACATTCTAATTTTTCTGATTTGATTTTTCTTGAATATTCCCCAAAAGTGTTGGGTATTCCTCTGTATCATGGTATGTTGCATGACAATACAGGCACGTCGCAGGTGGAAGTGGACATTCCCTAGCATAGTGTCCTATTTGTTTCCAGTTACGACATACTACTAGACCTCTGCCTCTTCCAAATCCTCCTCTACCTCATCCTCCACCTCTTTATCCACTTCGGTCTCCTCGGAGTGCATTGTACTGAGGCACCTGATTATATTGTGCAGGGATATATTTTGGTTTCACGTTATTATACTGAGTTTGTGCAGTGTTATATTGTTGTTGCATAGTGTTGTATGGAGGTGGTACTTGGTTGAACTGAGGTGCATCTTTTCATGTCATCATTTCTTCCTGCACCCTATAGGTATCTGACATTCTCTCCCTCATCAGATCCATTATTCTACAGTATTTATTATCATGGCCCACTGACTTGAAAAAGTTGCAATACGAACTCTTGGATATTGTCTAATACTTTTGCATCATTGCACAATGATATGGATCATGTCCGTGTGGTTTACATATCTCGTACCATGGTCCTCCTATTGGAAAATAGTTTGGTAGCCCTGTTTCCATGTACTGCACAAATGTTGGGCACTCATTCTTGTGGTTTCCTTATATCCTGCATGTGGTACACCAAACAACTTATATTTTATCTTTTCCCCTATTCTGGTTTAGTTGAAATGTGAGGTTTTTCAGATCCTCCTTCAGCTACTCTATTGTTGGATCTATCTTCTAGTACTAGTTATCCTCGAGTTATAGGACTTCTTGTAGAGCCTCTTCCTAATTTTGAAACTTTTTTTGCCTCAAAGGGTATTTAAGATGTGGTAATAGTGAGTTCACAAAGATATGTCGATGTTCCATGTCATTCATGACATATTTCAATTTACCCTTCAACTGTTTGAACCTCTGATCGATCACCCAAACAGACTCTCTTGGTTTCTGTCTGATCTCAATAATCTCATTCATGTACTAATATTCTAAGATCAATTTATGAAATTCATTTATCAATAGCTTCTTGGCATCTGCAATCATACTTGTTGTTCTTGATGGTCTGTTTACAGCTAATCTCATGTACCAATCCAATGTGTGGTCTCTTAGCGTGATAGCTAACTGCGCAAGTTTTGTATTCTCATCTTTGATCTTCTTTTCTTCCCAAATATTCTCACATATCAAGAAGTTATTTTCAGGATCCTTTGATTCCTCTCCCTTGAATTCGGGTAACCTAATGGTGGGATCATGTCCTGCCATCTNCCAACCATCCCTGTTGACATTGCAATTCTTAGTTAGGGAATTCTCTAGGATCTTGTTGAAGGCTTCCACTGTTCCATTTGCTTGAGGATGGTATGGTGTACTCTTCTGATGATAGAATTGAAACTCCTCGGTCATAGACCTGATAGTACTGTTGATAAAGTGAATGCCTCGATCACTCATCAAAATCCTTGGACAACCAAATCTAGTGATCACTTGCTCAAAAAGGAAGTGTGTTATTGTCTATGTGCTGCAATATTTGACTGGTGTTGCTTCTTCCCATCTTGTTAAGTATTTTTTCGTGGTAATGATGTACCTTTCTCCTGACCTCTTTGTTGGTGTGTTAATTGGTCCCACAAAGTCTATTTCCCATTTTTGAATACTTGTAAGGTTACTTGTGGTCTTAGGGGAATCTCATCCCTTCTGTTAGGTTTACCAACCCTCTGACAAGCATCACATCTTTGGCAATAATCCTTAGCATATCTATGAATTGTTGGCCACCATAGGCCTGTGTCCAATACTTTCTGTGCGGTATCTTTCCCTGCATAATTTCCTCCATCTATTCCCTCATGATATTCTACCAAAATATTACGCCTTTCGTGTTCAAGTACGCATCTTCTCAAAATGTTGTCGGTGCCCATCTTATATAAATGTCCTGCAATTAATTGATAGTTTGTAGCTTTGAATACCATATTTTTCTTCTTTGCAATGTTAAACTCTTCTGGCATAGTCCCTATGCTCAAGTATTCAATGATGTTAGAAAAATATTCATCATCTACTTGGACTAAAAATAACTACGCATGAGGGATGTTGTCTTCCAAGTTGGTAGGTTCTTCTCCATTGGTTACCCTTGAAAAATGATCTAGTCCTACATTCAGCTTCCCTGGTTTGACTATCACTTCAAAATCGAATTCCTAAAATAATAGTAGCCATATATAGATCCTCCCCCTCAACACTGGCTTGTTGACTAGGTATTTGAGGGTTGAATGATATGTGAACATCTTAAAGTGTTTACCCAGTAAGTAATGTTTGAACTTCTGAAGTGCATAGACCGTAGCTAGGCCTTCTCTTTCTATATTATTGTAGTTATGCTATGATTCTAGCAGTTTTCTTCTAGCAAATTCTATAGGATGATCCAATTCCATTGCTCATGGCTACGCCAAAAAGGCTCCAAATGTTATCGTTGATGTATATACATGCACATGGAATGTATTTTCCTAATCTGGGAATACTATAATCGATGTTGTGACCATTTTTTCCTTTAGGATGTCCAAACCTTGTTGACAGTCCTCATTCCACTAAAATTTAGTATCTTTATTTAACATTTTCTCCATTGGCACAGTGATATGTGCATATCCTTTTATAAACTTTTTGTAGTAGCCTATGTGTCTGAATGTTGCTCTGAACTGGCACACTTATTTTGGTGGTGGTAAGTTGACAATCATTGCAATCTTGGTCAGATCTACTGGAAAGCCTTTTTTTCACACTATGTGCCCCAACAATATTCCAAAAGGTGTCCCAAAGATGCACTTATTGATATTCAATGATATCTTACATTGTTTGCATTTTCCAACATCAGTCTTAACACTTCCACATAGTATTTTAACAGACTATATATTGTCCAATCATCCAGATACACTTCTAAGAAATGGAGTATGAACTCCTTAAAAATAGATATTAATACTCTTGAAAATATGACTGGTGCATTCTTCATCCCAAAAGTCATGACTTTGTACTGGTAGGATCCCAATTATGTGGAAAAAGTGTTCTTGTACCTATCTTCTAGAGCTATCTTGATCTTATGGTAACCTAAGAATCCATCTATAAATGAGTATGCTTTGTGGCCTCCTACATTATCTAATATCTCATCTGTGAAAGGGGTAGGAAAAGGATCATGTAAGAAAGCATCATCTAGTTTTCTCAAGTATACACAAATCCTTATCCCCCTTGTTTATTTTCTTGCACTACCATAGGGCTTATCCATTCATATTCATCCACTAGTTCTATGATTCCATCTTCCAACATTCTATCAATTTCTACTTTCACTTTTTTATTATATATTGGATTCAATCTATATGGTCGTTGTCTGACAGATCTAGCCTCAGGTTTAAGAGGTATATTCATGTCTCCTAGCTCTCCTACTATGCCTTTCATCTCTGTAAACGTGGTTGTGAATAGGTCATTGTAATCGTACAATAAATATGTTATTTGTTCGACTGTTTGTTCATCCTAATAGTCTCCAATGCTTCCCATGTTGGGATTATCAGTTGTCCCAATGTTGAATTTATTCACCTTGATTGGCATAGCAAAAACTTATGATTCCAGAGATGGACCTTCCACCTCTCTTTCACCTTCAACTTATGTAATATGGATGTTGTGCGGGTCATCTTCATATGATGCTTCTTCTTCCACATGATAGCATGACAGTATTTCCTTAACTATCTATATGTTTTGTTGTTGATACTATGTTATAAGCTCAACCTCTAGTTCATAAACAAATATCACTCCTCTTATCCATTTGAGTGTTAAATCCATGTTGGGGTTCTCATGTTCAAATGAGAAAGTGACTATAAAATTTTGTTGTAATGTTGTTCATTCTGCAGTTCCTTTTCATAGTTCCTAGTCTAGATACCAGTTTGTTGGAATTCCTTCCAATGAGTGGATGAAGTGATGAGGCCATTCCTCTAGTGGTGTCATCCTCCATAGTTTTCTACACTTCTGCAAGTGTTCTATTGGTGTCCTGTTTCCATAATATCTTTGCCTCTCATTACTTCCCTGTTATGCGCCGAATTTAGTGCACAGTAGTCACTTACATTGGTACCATTCATTGACTATTTGTTTGTGTGCAACCCACCATATTGCAGGTGTTTACTTGAGTGTGATGTCTAGGGTTAAGAGCCTCTGATTCTCTAACACTTCGTCTTCATATATTGTTAGGAATTATTCTAAGTCATTCACCCCTTGAAAACTGTGAGGTTCTCTTATCTCTATACCCACCCATCTTACTGCACATATTCTTGCGCATCTTCTTATGGAGACTTCATGTAATCTCTATTGCCAATTCTCCAAGTTGATATCTGAGTCAAAAGAACATGATGTGGTGCTCCTCCAACTAAGTACTCCATCTACAGTTGGGTTGAAATAATCTTCTTCATGCGCGTTGGTTCTATATAATTGGTTAATTTCCTCCAGATCTAAGAAAGTGGGTTCTACAAACCTTTCTCCTTCTAATGGATCTAATGGCACAATGACTATGTATTCTCCTAATTCAAATGTCATATTCCTTTTCTTCAAGTTGATTATGGCCTAGCTATCAAATTCCCAATCCATCCCAAGCAATGTTGGATAAGGTGTTTTTCCATCTACTATTTCTATTACTTCAAAATCTTCCTTGGTGCACACTCGATCCATATCTACTGTCACACCCTTAAGCCTTCCAATTGGTATAAATATGGGTTGGTTTGATAGCTTCAATTTGATAGGTGAATATCTTAGTGTGGGCTCTCCCATACACTACCATGTCTTCTTGGTTAACACATTTACCTCAGAGCCTAAATCTAGTATGATGTCCCAAATGTTGAAATCTCCAATGTTGGCATTTAGTTTGAATTCCCTTCTTGCCCTCCTTCTTGTATGGAGGTGATTGACTATTTTCTTCTCTAACTTCCCGTCTACTTTTGTGTTACATATTTCTAACATATTTTACAAAACTTTAACAGATAATGGATCTTGATGAGATAGATCTTCTAGATTCATCCCATTGGTTTTTTCTTATTCGACGTTTTGGACCAAACCAGTGTGGTCCATCATCAGGAAAGTATTATGAGAAATGAAGGAAAAATTATTTAACGATTGTAAATAAATACTTGAAAAGTTATTATGAAGAGCCGACTTGTTTAAAGGTGAAATCAATAAATTTTTATAAAACCTAAAAATAAATTATTTATTACATATTCAGAGCCGACTTGTTGAATATGTAATAAATAAATTATTTTTAGGTTTTATAAAAATTTATTGATTTCACCGTTAAACAAGTCGTCTCTTCATAATAACTTTTCAATTATTTATTTACAATCGTTAAATCATTTTTCCTTCATTTCTCATAATACTTTCTTGATGATGGGCCACATTGGTTTGGTCCGAAACGTCAGATAAGAAAAAACCAATGTGATGAATCCGTAATATCTATCTCATCACAACATTGGTCGCAAAATTATTAGAACAGATAATGGATCATTCAGTAGCTTAACACAAGATTGCATAAATGTCTTTATGGTACTTACTTGTTCTATAGGTGGTACTTCATTAGTGTGATCCATTGATAAGGGCATATCATACATTGGTATGTTTTGAGAATGTTGTGTGGTTGATGTAGATGGAACATCTTTCTTGAGGAGCTCCTGCCTTGCTTCCTTGAATATTTGTTTTCCTTTCCTTGCATCAAATTGTCCTTGTGGTTCTGTATGCTTCGTCACCCATTAGTTTTGTGTTGGGTCCTATCATACTGCATCATCTCCTATCTTATCTCCTCCACGTGTAACTATGTTGATATTTAATCCATCATCCCTCACCTCCACAGAAATCCATTGAACATTCTAATTTTTCTGATTTGATTTTTCTTGAATATTCCCCAAAAATGTTGGGTATTCCTCTGTATCATGGTATGTTGCATGACAATACAGGCATGTCGCAGGTGGAAGTGGACATTCCCTAGCATAGTGTCCTGGTTGTTTCCAGTTACGACATACTACTAGACCTCTGCCTCTTCCAAATCCTCCTCTACCTCATCCTCCACCTCTTTATCCAGTTCGGTCTCCTCGGAGTGCATTGTATTGAGGCACCTGATTATATTGTGCAGGGATATATTTTGGTTGCACGTTATTATACTGAGTTTGTGCAGTGTTATATTGTTGTTGCATAGTGTTGTATGGAGGTGGTACTTGGTTGAACTGAGGTGCATCTTGTCATGTCATCATTTCTTCCTACACCCTATAGGTATCTGACGTTCTCTCCCTCATCAGATCCATTATTCTACAGTATTTATTATCATGGCCCACTGACTTGAAAAAGTTGCAATACGAACTCTTGGATATTTTCTAATACTTTTGCATCATTGCAAAATGATATGGATCATGTCCATGTGGTTTACATATCTCGTACCATGGTCCTCCTATTGGAAAATAGTTTGGTATCCTTGTTTCCATGTACTGCACAAATGTTGGGCACTCATTCTTGTGGTTTCCTTCTATCCTGCATGTGGTACACCAAACAACTTATATTTTATCTTTGCCCCTATTTTGGTTTAGTTGAAATGTGAGGTTTTTCAGATCCTCCTTCAGCTACTCTATTGTTGGATCTATCTTCTAGTACTAGTTATCCTCGAGTTATAGGACTTCTTGTAGAGCCTCTTCCTGATTTTGAAACTTTTTTTGCCTCAAAGGGTATTTAAGATGTGGTAATAGTGAGTTCACAAAGATATGTCGATGTTCCATGTCATTCATGACATATTTCAATTTACCCTTCAACTGTTTGAACCTCTGATCGATCACCCAAACAGACTCTCTTGGTTTCTGTCTGATCTCAATAATCTCATTCATGTACTAATCTTCTAAGATCAATTTATGAAATTCATTTATCAATAGCTTCTTGGCATCTGCAATCATCCTTGTTGTTCCTGATGGTCTGTTTACAGCTAATCTCATGTACCAATCCAATGTGTGGTCTCTTAGCGTGATAGCTAACTGCGCAAGTTTTGTATTCTCATCTTTGATCTTATTTTCTTCCCAAATATTCTCACAGATCAAGAAGTTATTTTTAGGATCCTTTGATTCCTCTCCCTTGAATTCGGGTAACCTAATGGTGGGATCATGTCCTGCCATCTTGAATGGTGATGAACTACTACTTTCTGAACTGGCTCCTCCAGTTGTTTATCCTTGGTTGGGTGCACTTCCTGCTATCTTTCTTCCACTAAAAGTTGGTTGTTTGAATGGTGGTGTTCTTTCTGGTGTATTAGTCGCACATGGGTTTGTAGGTTCCACACTGACACTGACATGGATAAGATTTCTTCCTTATGTTCCTACCCTTGGGCCTCTCTTCTTCCTCTCATACATTGTGTGAAGGATTTCTTCAATCTACTCCATAGCCCGGATATCCTCTACCTCTTCTTAATCACATGACAATCCCTCTCTCTCTGTTATAGCTCTTTTCTTATTATTCATCTTATATTGGTAGAGTACTCCAATGCACATTTTTCCAGTTGTTTTCATGATCTGCTTGATTTGATCTTCCTCCATCATGATTGGGTCCAAGGCCTCCTCCTTCTTTCCTTTATCCATCTCTTCTTCCATTTCTCCAACTGTTATTAGTGCTTCCCCCCTTCCCCCATGCATGCAGGAAAGTTTAGATTTATGAATCCATAGTCATTACACCTTTGTTATGCAGTAAGATATTTATGGAAGTATACAACGATTGAATATACCTTCCTTGTGTTTCTCTTAGAAACTATTTCTCTATTGCGGTGTAATACTTTGGAGTGTCTACTGCAAATTCTGTGATAAATCCTGCAACAATACTATCTAACCAAAAATCTACTGCGCGCGTGAATTTTTTATCAACTTGTTGTAACTGCACGATCTCCACGGGATTCCACTCTAACTGTCTGATCTGATTTGTCATGTCATTGTCTTTAAACCTCAATATCCACTCCTGCAACACATGTGGGAAATCACAGAAAAATACTTCATGCAAGTCGCTAAATATGTACGTGTCAAGATATTTGTATGGTTTTATGTTAGGGTTTATGTTTTCTTTCTACACAAACTCCATCTCCTTTGTTTTCAACCAACTTTCAATCTACGCCTTCATTGGATTACATGGTCTGAACATTTCTTTTTATAGCTTCATTATCTTCATGATTCTTTCACGGATCCCACTCACTCAATCCCATGAAGTTTCAATCAGCATTGGAACCATTTGTTGGTTTTCTATCTCTTGGGCTAACCCAAGTTCATATCTAAACAAGCTTCCAACAAATCCCTCTAAAATTGGCAGCCCTCCTGGTAAACCAAAAGGAAACACAACACATAGATTGTACTGCGCAGTCTCACCTAAGATAGTTCTATGTGTGACTACAATGCTCAAGTGCTTACAGTCTAGGAATGAGTGGGGATCTAGTATTTTACTATGTGATCTTCATTTATTTAATCTATTATCCATCTATATTAAACACTATGTCATTATTTATTCATGCATGTAAATCAACATATCTAACCATCTCATCAATACATTCATCTAAGATTTAATAATTAACAAAAAATACATAAACCATAAGAAATTCACATAACATATGATCTATCATGGTTCACCCCCTCCTGGGCTACATCCAGAAAGATTTAGTAGCTTAGGCTCTTTTATTTGTTATGTAGTATATATCGCCTTGCGCATTGCAGTCTCTGATATTACAAACTCAATAGGCTCCATGATCCCTATGAGGTTGTCTAGATCGCACCAGGATCCTCAGCCTGTGATATAACCCTCGAGATTGAGTTGCTTGACTCTTCTAAAGATCAACAACTTATATAATTTGTTTCATATCTTTCAATAGTTTCCTTATTCTAACATTAGAAAACTTTTCCACACTTATCTCCCTCCTTCCCTAAACCTCCTAGGTACTTATATATACTAATTCTCAGCTCAACAATTGTTACATTATTTTACAAAAACCATAACACTAATGTGGTTAGGTTTCCCTACATGCATGCCTTGCATGCTTTCACCACACATGTTGATTTTCCTTCCAACTATACTTTTATCATTCTGGGTTTTTCCCTCAAAAATATCATCTCCTCAAAATAGGAATGCACCCAACAAATTCTATCATCTTTCATCTAGGTTTATTCTTCTTTAGTAGTCCCTATTATGGATAAGGGTGCAACACAAGGGGTTTTTGTAGGCTTGGGGGCGCACTGTTGGAGTGAGGAGAGTTCGATTTGACTAGGAGGTTGGAGATCTCAAGAAAAACTCATTCTAGTGGCGTTTTCCATCATCATAGTGACTTTATTCATCAGTCCTTGAGGTTTTTTCTCTGCATAATTATTATTTCTCTTCGTTGGGTGAATCATTGAAGGAGAGTGCACTTGTTCAGGTTTTAGAGGACCATATCTATAGCTATAGCCAATAATATATTCATATATTCTTTCCATCACCTGATCTTTAGATTGACTACCTTTTAGAGGGGTTTGGGGGAAAAATCTGAAGAGGCTAAAATTCCCAAGGAATTATATAGCCAGGAGGGGTGCAACTCAGCCAAGATCTACATTAGTCTTGAAGAAGGGAAAGAAATTGATCTTGTTAACTCTGCATGTATCCATTTTGGTCCAGGAGTGCCCATATCTATCTCTTGCATTATATTTTGGAGGTGTCTTTAGCCACAACTCTTATATCTCTCATATTTATTACATATCTATATATCTCTTGTATGTAGGTCAACTTATATATTAAATATAGTTCATATATGAAGTTGTGTGGTTATTTCCTTGTTTCATTCTCTTGTATCTTTTTGTTCATCTATTTTTTTTCTATATCTATCATATTTATGCTATAAAACCCTCAGAAACAACTCTAGTGCAACTCTGGGAAACAACCTGCAAAAATATTCAACAAGCAACATCACACAAACAATTATTAAACCCTTAAATTTCATGGCAATTCTGCTTGGGAACATTACAAGGAATTTATCATCTATAGAGTATAACTATACTACAACAGAACAAGAAGGTTTGGCGATGGTGTATGCCTTGCATAATTTTAGAAATTAATTACTTGGATCTCATTTCAAAATGTATACAGACCACTTGATGGACACAGGAATAACAACAATGATTTACTGTACCCTTGGTCTCCTACTTCACTTTTCAACCTGGGGTTTGTACAAACTTAAGATGTGTTATGCACTATATGTGTAGTATTCAATTGTCATAGAAACGGTTTGAAAAAGGATCAAAGGTTGTGTATATGTAGGAAATCAAATGATAGGAAGCAGTTCTAAATTAATTGCTTGAAGGAAACACACCAAAACAAAATTGCAGCTAAACTAAAGTGCACGGAAAAAATTTATCCTACTGCATCAAATATTACTGAATCATGAAAGTTAAAATGAAGTAAAATATTTATTTAATCTAAAGGTATAACATAGAACTATGATAAAATTAGAGTTGTAAGTTATGGCAGAAAAATTGTAATGGAAATGATTAAACTACACTAATGCATAAGCAAAACAATCTAATCATTTGATCATTATCAATACAAATTTGCTTTATTGTTTGATGATGCTTTCAGGAAAATTAAGACTAATATAAATCAAAATATTAAGATAAAATAGGCCTACATTAGATTTCTATAGGAACTGTCCATTTCTACAGAATCTACACAGTTTCTACAGGATACTCCTACAAGAGGAAAAATGAAGTCTAAAAAGGTAGTGCAAGTCTTCAAAATCATTCACAAATCTACACTATAAAATAAATGAAGTGAATCTATGGTTCTTATCCTTGGGAGGAACTTAGGGGTGCTCCAGAAGGATATTGAGTTTTTCTACAAGATGTTGCTACAACTGGCCAGTTAGTCAAAATATTTAACAGAAGTGGAAATTTATCATGCAAAGCTAAATATAACTTTAATAGAGAATCCAACACTATATAAGAAATAACTACTATGAATGAAAGCTACAAAAATATTAAAAAGGGTCCTTGATCCCTCTTGGATGGGCCCCACCCAAGAAGCACAAGGAACCTAGAAAAAACTCTTAATAGACTGAAGGAAAAACCATTTTATTCATAAATATCAAAAATAAATTAGT
>JZKD02S1862075.1:14985-25203 GCA_000966675.3 Picea glauca | reverse complement strand
TGTTGTTATTCTGCCATTTCTAGCATTTTATTTCTGTTATGCATACTTTTTATATCTGGTATATTACATAATTACTGCGCGCAACTTTTTCCATTGTTTTTGTATTTTCTTTCTTTTCTATTTTTGTATTTATTTTTCCTTCTTTTTCTCCTTTTTTTATTTTGTTTTGTCATTTTACTGTCATAGCTTCTACTATAGTACTCTATGTACATGGTTTCTTACTGTGTTGTACTTTTAAGTGTTAGGAGGTCGAATGTCCCTGTACAGTTTAAGTTGAGTCTCATTGATCAATCCTTTTAGTTATGTTCCTTCCAGATCCTTTCACTGTACATATCCCCCATCTGTGACACTCGTTACTTCATAGGGCCCTAGCCAATGCATTCGAAATTTTCCAAGATGTTGAAAACATTTACCGTCATAGAGTAAGACTAGGTATGCTTGCATGAAAATATTCCTCTTGATATGTCTATTATGCCAGGATTTGTCTCTGGCTTTCTATACATCTTGATTAAATCCTTCCAGAATCCTCTCCTCTTCCATTTCCATTAGCTTATTCAATATCTCCTTTATTGCGCCTCTTTCTATCATGTTGTTAATTTTTTCTACGCGTAGACTGGGTACCATAAATTATAATGACACCATTTCTTTTTTCCCATATGCCAATATGAATAGTGTATTTCATGTTAGTTTCTTCCAAATGGTCCTGTATTCCCATAGCACTTTTGGAATTTTCAAGTCCCAATCATCCATGTTGACAATGTAGATCTTTTTCAGAGCAATCTCCAAGATCTTATTGAAATATTCTATTGTTCCATTTTCCTGTGGATGGTATGGTGTACTCTTCAGGTGAAAGAATTCAAACTCCTCAGTCATAGCCCTGAAAGTACTTTTGATAAAGTGGGTACCCTAGTCACTCATCAAAACTCTTGGACATCCAAATTTGGCGATCACTTTCTCAAATAAGAAGTGTGTTGTTGTCTCTATGTTGCAGTATTTGACTGGTGTTTCTTCTACCCATCTTGTTAATTATTATGTCATAGTAATGATATGTATAGCTCCTGACCTTCTTGTTAGTGGATTGATTGGTCTAACAAAGTCTATTTCCCATTTTTCAAATACCTATAAAGTTACTTATGGTCTTAGAGGAATCTCATCCCTTTTGTTGGGTTTTCCCACTCTCTGACAGACATCACATGTCTAGAAATATTCCTTAGCATCTATATGAACAGTTGGCCTCCATAATCCTGCACGTAATACCTTCTACGCAGTATCTTTTCTTGCATAATTTCCTCCAACTATTCGCTCATGAGATTCTGCCAAAATTCTAGGCCTTTCATGTTCTAATACACACCTTCTCAAAATGTTGTATGTGCCCATTTTTTATAAGTGTCCTACAATAATTTGATAGTATGTCGCTATGACTACCAGATTATTCTTCTGTACAGAGATAAATTCTTGTGGCACAATCTCTGTACTTAAGTATTCAATAATATTTGCAAAGTATTCATCAGCTAATTGTACTGAAAACAACTGCGCATCAGGAAAGTTGTCTTCCAAGTTGGTAGGTTCTTATCCATTAGTTACCCTTAATAGGTGATTTGGTCCTGCATTCAACTTCCCTTGTTTGACTTTTACTTCAAAGTTAAATTATTGAAATAAAAAAATCCATCTACAGATCCCCTCCCCCAACATTGGCTTGTTCACTAAATATTTTAGGATAGAATGATCTATGAACATCTTAAAGTGTTTTCCCACCAAATAGTGCCTGAACTTTTGAAGTTCATATACCATGTATAAGCCTTCTCTTTCTGTGGTGTTGTAATTCTTCTTTGATTCTAACAATTGTTTACTTGCAAAGACTATAGGATGGTCTAAATCCCTTTCTCCTTGTTGCTCCAGAATTGCTCCAACTGCTATGGCTGATGCATCTACATGCACATGAAATGTATTTTCCCAATATGGGAATACTAGGATCGGTGTTGTGACCATATTTTCTTTTAATGTGTTCAACCCTTGTTGATATTCCTCATTCCACTAAAATTCGATGTCCTTCTTTAAGACTTTTTCCATTGGAGCAGTAATCTGTACATACCCTTTTATAAATTTCCTGTAATATCTTTTATGTCCCAGTGTTTCTCTCAACTAGCGCATTCATTTTGGTGGTGGTAAATTGAAAATGACTGCAATCTTAGCATGGTCCACTAGTAAATCGTTTTTACACACTATATGTCCCAAAAATATTCCAAAAGGTGTCCCAAAAATGAATTTCTTGATATTCAATGATATCTGACATTGTTTTCATATTTCCAACATTAACCTTAACACTTCTACATGGTTCTTTAATAGACTATATACATTCCATTCATCCAGATATACTTCTAAAAACTGATGTATGAATTCTTTAAATCCATCTATGAATACTCTTTTAAATTTGGTTGGTGCATTCTTTAGCCCAAATGGCATGACTGTATACTGGTAGCATCCCCATTATGTAGAAAAAATAGTCTTATACTTATCTTCTGGAGCTATCTTGATCTGACGGTAACTTGAGAATCCATCTGTAAATGAATATGCTTCCTGGTCGCCCACATTCTTTAATACTTCATCTGTGAAAGGGGTAGGAAATGGGTCATGTAGGAAAGAATCATTTAGTTTCCTCAAATATACAAAAATCATCATCCCCTCTTGTTTCTTTTCTTGGACTACCATGGGTCTTACCCATTCAGATTCCTCTATTGGTTCTATGATACCAATTTCTGCCTTCACTTTTTGCTTATACACTGGATTCAGGCCGTAAGGTCTCTTCCTTACAAGTCTTGCCTCAGGTTTGAGAGGTATTTTCATCTATCCTAGATCTCTTGTTATGTCGTTCATCTCTGTAAAGGTTGTTGGGAACTGGTCACTGTATCCGCAAAGTAACTATGTTATTCTTTTTATTGTGTGTTCATCCCAATAGTCTCCAATACTTGCCATTTTAGGTTTATCAGTTATGTCAATGTTAACTTTCTTCACCTTGATAGGTGTAGCATATACTTATGAATCCAAATATGGACCTTCCACCTATCTTTCTCCTTCAACTTCTATAATCTTAATATTGCACGGGTCATCCTCATCTGATGCCTCTTCTTCAACATGATAGCATGACATTAGTTCTTTGAATGTCTGTATGTTCTATTGTTGGTATTTTGTCATGAGTTCAACCTCGGGTTCATCAATAAATATTACACCTTTTATATGCTTCAGGGTTGAATCAATGTTGGGTTTCTCATGTTTAAATGAGAAAGTTACTGCAAAGTTCTATTGTAATGTTGTCCATTCAGTAGTACCTCTATGCATCTCCTGGTCTACATACCAATTTTATGGGATTATTTTCAATGTGTGGATGAAATGATGAGGCCATTCTTATGGTGGTGTCATCCTCCATTGTTTCCTACACTTCTCCAAGTGTTCTGATGGTGTCCCTTTTCCATCATACCTCTACATTTTATTGTTTCCTTGTTCTTCACCTAATCTAATGCGTAGTAATCGTTTACATTGGCATTGGTCCTGAATTATTTCTTTGTGTGCACCCCACCATCTTACAGGTGTAGCCTTAAGTGAAATATATAGGGCTAAGAGCCTCTAATTCTCTAATACATCCTCTTCATAGCTGGTCATAAATTCCTCTATATCATTTATCCCATGAAAACTGGGAGGTTCTCTTATCTTTGTACCAACCTTTCTTATTGTGTGGTCTATTCTTACACACCTTCTTATGGAAACTTCATGTAGTATATGCTGCCAATTCTCCATACATGTATCTAAGTTAAAAGCACATGATGTGATGGTTCTCCAACTGAGTACCCCGTATAGAGTTGGGTTAACATAATCTTCTTCATACATGGTGGTTCTGTCCAATTGGTTGATTTCCCCTAGATCTAAGAAAGTGGGTTCCACAAACCTTTCTCCTTCTGAAGGATATGATGGTGCAATGAATCTATATTCTCCTGATTCAAATGTCATTTTTCTTGTATTCAAATTGATTATGGCTTGGTTGTCAAATGCCAAATCCATTCCAAGAAATGTTGGATAAGGTTTTATGCCATCTACTATATTTATTACTTCAAAGTAGGACTTAGTACGCACTCCATCCAAATCTACTTTCACACCTTTCAACTTTCCAATTGGTAGAAATCTATTTTTATTTGCTAATTTCATTTGGAAAGGTGAATAGCCTAATGTGGGTTCTCCCATAAACTTCCATGTCTTCTTAGGTAAAACATTTACCTCAGAGCCTAAGTCTAGTATAATATCACCCATATTGGCATCCCCAATGTTAGCATTGAGTCTGAATTCCCTTCTTGTCCTCCTTCTTGTATGGAGGTGATTGACTATTTTCTGCTCTAACATCCTCTCTACCTTTGTGTTACATCTTTCTAGTAGACATTTTAAAACCCTAACGGATGATGGATCATTCAGTCACTTAACACGGGATTGAATAAAATTTCTTATGTTACTTACTTTCTCTACAAGTTGTGTTTCACCATTGTGGTCCATTGATGAAGGAATATTGTACATTGGTACATTCTGAGTAGGTTGCACAACTAATGTAGACACAAAATCTTGTTTGAGGAACTCTTTTCTAGCTTCCTTGAATGTCTCCTTTTCTTTATGCGCATCAAATTGCTTTTGTGTTTCAATATTTTTCTTCACCCATTGGTGTTGTGTTCGATCTTATGTCACTTTGTCAAGTCCTATATTAGAACCTCCTTGCATGACTATGTTTATATTTCTTCCATCATCTCTAACTTCTACAGAGATCCACTGAACATTCTGGTTGTTCTAGTTCCTTTTTTCTTGAATCTTTCCCAAACGTGTTGGGAATTCTTATGTATCATGGTTCATTGTGCGACATCACATACACATCGTTGATGGGAGTGGACATTCCCTTGAATAATTTCTTGGTTTTTGGAAATTATGGCACACTAATGGACCTCTTCCTCTTCCAAATCTTCATCTACCTTATCCTCCACCTCTATATCCAACTCAATCTCCTCGCGATGTGTTATATTAAGGTATATGATTATACTGCATGAGGTTATATTGTGGTTGCACAATGTTGTACTATGCCTGTGAATTATTATATGGAGGTGGTACCTGGTTGAACTTAGGTGCAGCTTACCCTGTCATCATTTCTTCTTGCACCCTATAAGTATTTGAAGTTATTTCCCTCATCAAGTCCATTATCCCACAATCATTATCATCATGACCCATTGACTTGCAAAAAGTTAAATATGAACTCTTGGGTATTGGCTGGTACCTCTGCATCATTGGAAAATGATATGGATCATGCTCATGTGTCTTACAGATCTCACACCATCGTCCTATTGTTGTCAAAGGGTTTTGTACTCTTGTTTCCATATACTGCATGAAAGTTGGACATTCATTTTTATGGTGACCTTTTGTCCTAGATGTGGTACACCAAACAACTTATCTTTTCTATTTTACTTTATTTTGGTTCAATTGAAATATAAGGTTCTTCAAATCCTCCTTTGTATCCTCTATTGTTGGATCTATATTTTGATACTAGTTATCTTCTACTTGGAAAGTTCTCTGCAAAGCCTTTGCCTCGGTTTGGAACTTCTATTGTCTTAAGGGGCACTTCAAATGTGGTAAAAATGAGTTCACAAATAAGTGCCTATGTTTCATGTCAGTCATTGCATACTTCAGCTTACTGTTCAATCGCTTAAACCTCTGATCAATCTCCCAAACAGACTCACCTAGTTTTATCATGATTTCAATCATCTCATTCATGTATTGATCTTTTGAGATAGTCTTCTGAAATTCATTGATTAATAGTTTCTTCACATCTTCAATAGTCCTTATTACTCCTGGTGGATTGATTGTAGATAAGCTCATGTACCGATCCAGTGCATGGTTTCTTAGCGTGATAGCTAACAGTGCAAGTTTTGTATCCTCATCTGTGATTTGTTTTTCTTCCTAAATATTCTCTCATATGAACAAGTGATTTTCAGGGTCCTTAGATGCCTCTCCCCGATATTCTAGTAACTTGATGGGGGCATCATGTCTTGCCATACTGAACTATGTTGAACTACTACCTCTGTGCGGTGTATATATTTGAATGCTACTTCCTAAGTTGGCTCCTCTAGTTGTTGCTCCTTGTTTGGATGTGTTCCCTGTTGTCTTTCTTCCACTAAAATTTGTTTGTCTAAATGGTGGTGTTGTTTATGGTGTATTAGTCACAAATGGGGTTATGGGTTCCACACTAACATTGATCTAGATGGGAGTTCTACCTTTTGTTCCTTCCCTTGGACCACTTGTCTTCCTTTCATATGTTGCACGTGGGATTTCCTCAATCTTCTCCAGATCCCAGAGATCCTCTACTTCTTCTTCATCACTTTCTAAGCCCTCTCTATCATCTATGGATCTCTTCTTATTATTCATCTTATATTGGTAGGGTACTGCACTGCATGTCTTTCCAACTATCTCCATTATCTTGTTTATCTGATCTTCCTCCATCATGATTGGGTCCATGGCCTCCTTCTTCTTTCCCTTATCCATTTCTTCCTCTGTTTATCCTTCTCTTTTCAGTGCTTCCCCCATGCATGCAGGGAATTTTAGCTTGTTTATTCCATAGTCATCACATTGTTGTTATATAGTAAAATCTTGATTGAAGTATACAACAATTTGATATACCTACCTCTGTTTCCTTTTGGAAACTCCTGCTCTACTGCACTATAAGACTTCACGGTATCTATTGCAAATTCCATGATAAACCCTGCAACAATATTGTCTAACTAGAAATATACTGCACGCATGAATTTGTTGTTAACTTTTTGTAACTGCATGATCTCCACAGGATTCCACTTGAGCTATGTGATTCAATTTATAAGGTGGTTGTGTTTTAACCTTAATATCCACTCCTGCAACACATGCAAAAAATAATAGAAAAATACCTCATGTAGGTCTCTAAACATGTATTTATCCAGATATTTTCCAGGTGTTATCTTATGGTTTTTGTTATCCTTTTGCACAAACTCAAGTTCCTTTGTTTTCAACCATATTTTGATCTACACCTTCATTGGATTCCACATTTGGAACATTCCTCTTCATTATCTATGTGCTTCTTCTACGAATCCCATTCACTCAATCCCATGCAGTTCCAGCCGGCAACGAAATCATTTGTTGGTTATCATTCTCTCTATCTACTTCTTGGGCTGAACTAGGTTCAGATATGAATAGGTTTCCAACAAAAACCTCTAAAACTATCATCCCCCCTTGTAAACTAGAAGAAAACATAGCACACAAAATTTAATACGCAGTCTCATGTGAGATAGTTCTATGGGTGACCGCAAAAATAAAGTTCTTACAGTCTAGGAATGAGTGGGGATCTAGGGCTATCTTTTATCTTCTTCGGGACTTGATCTAATTATTTTCTCTATTATTCTCAAGATTCATTCATCTATTAAGCTTATGCATGCATTCTAATATATCTAACTGACTTATCCATTCATCCACTCATAATCTAACTACTGATAGAATCTAAATATGCAATAAAAAACACACATAACACAAATTTTACCGTGGTTCACCACCTCTTGGGATACGCCCACAAAGATATGTCTTCTTAGGCTCTTTTATTAAGTTTCTGCAAACTATGGCATTGAGCGCACTACATTTCTAATCATACAATCATGAAACAGGTTCAACAACCTCTTTGAGGTGGAAAAAATCACACCAATCTCCTCATCATGTGATATAACCCTCAATATCTGGCTATTTTAATCTTCTACAGCTCAACAACTTACAAAAATCATATCAAAATTGTTTGGAACCTTTCCCACGGTCCCAAAACCCAATCAACAATGAACCAAAAACACACCAACCCCCAACCTAGACCTCCTAGGTTCTTATTTATACTAATTTACAAGCTTCTTAGCTATTACAATATCTTACCAAAACCCTAACCCTAACATGGTTAGGTATTCTTACGTGCATGCCTTGCATGCATTCCTCCTTTGCATGTGGCTTTCCCTCGCACGTGTTGCTTTTCCTACCAGTTGTTCTTCTCCAAAATTGGATTTTAACTTCTAAAAATAGACCTTACCTCAAAATAGTCCTACTCGCAACACTTATGAGTGATTAGGTCCAAGTGACCGGAGAACAGAGACAAAGAAGTTAGTTGCAAATAAGAAGTTATATAGAACAATGGCACCACCCAAGGCAAGAATGGCATCAACATTAGCACCAAAGAAACAACATAGTAAGCCACCAGTAGTATTGGTACAGGAAGAGACTCCAGGAGTATCAGCATCAGAGCCAAGTTTGACCAAATTTCCAAAGGAATACATACGGCCATGGAAATTGTTAGTGAAGTCGGTCCACTTATAGAAGGAAGCAAAGTACTCGCTTGTGGAGCCAGAAATTCCACTACGATTAATAGTCAAAGAAGACATTCTAAGTGAAGTGACGAGTCTGAAGTTCACATATCATGAACTGTCAAATGAGAAGAAGTTCCCATACTTATCCTCAAACAAAAAATCAAGGACATTCATCGATATAGAGACACATTTATTAGATTTGAGCCAAAGACATGGGCAACAGGATTGGAAAAATTGGGAATCATGAACTTGTTATAGATCCTGCATTTTGGTAGGAGCAACAAGATAAACACATGTGTGAATATGTTGTTAATTTTCGTTCATGGCGGATAGGGACGATTTTAGGGGCTAAATTTCACTCATGGGCTAATTTTCCATGCTTTTTCCAAAAAAAAGATTCTCTTTTCTAAAATTTATTATCCCAAATTCTATAGAATAAATTTATATTACCTTAAAAATAGCCGAAATTTCATAGAAGGTATATAAGATCCTTATAAATTTGAATATTTTTACAAAACGATCACCAACATTTTATAGTTTGCATATTAAGGACTAGTAATATTCACCAAGGTTTTTACATTTTGAGATAAATTTCCATCCTTAAAATTATCCCTAATGGTGGATACCTATGGTTGGATAGACATGTGTCTATAGATACATATTTGATCATGCAGATCACATGGTTTACCACAAAAAGAGAGTACCTATTACTATTGTTTACAAACAAGTCAAATGATAAAGCATTGTCAGAGAAGATAAAGGAGAATTTTGGCATATTCAGAGCAGCGCGCGGACTCGACATATCAAGCATCAATGACAATTGCATCAAGTTGGAAAAAAAAGTGTTATCTTGAAAATTACAAAGAAAGTGTCACAGAGATCAAGTTTCGGCAGGAGCGATAGCAACTGTAGAAAAGTGTGTCGAAGGTGTGCAGATGAGCTGGGCAACTTTCCTAGTCAACTAGTTCCATACAGATTGTAGAGAAGAGAAAGACAGAGGTATGGATTTTCACTATGCATGGTTATTAATATTAATCGTATTAATGGCATGGAGGGAGTCAGAGGACTCACAATTTTTTTCAAAAATCAATAAGCCATGCTTAGCATAAAGGTACATGAACTTGTGGCATACTGCACATAAGGAGAGACAACTAGACAACAATATTCACTTATATATCTATAAGGAATCCATTAGGAAAATAATTCAGAGGAATCTTCTCATACCACCAAAGGTGGTAGAAGCATACAGTCTAGTTACGTGATTTAAGGCAGGGCACCATCACATGTATATCCAAGCAAAGAAGGATCCAAGTCAGGAATGGTTTCCTACAAGATACCAGGTAACTAAGGAAGAGATGGGACACATAATGGAAGATTGGGATGATTATTGGAAGATCCCACAACACAAGAAAATGAAAGTTGTAAGGGAACCAACCATTCAAGCCTCACTGAATATGACTTGGAAAAACCTGCATACCAAGTTAAGGAAGGGATAGATGAATCTTTTGAGCACATGAATAAACAACAAGAAGAAATTCATTTGAATGTGCAAGTGCAGATTGTTGCGCTGTGGCAATTTTTGGAGACCACAAGACTCACACCAGTAAAAACAGGACAACAAGGGTAGAAAGAGAATACACTGTAGACAATTGAGCTGCAACATATGACATCTATAGTATCAAGGGAAAGATGAGTCATGAGCATAGCGAATGGATCCTTAGAGTTCCCGATGACAGAGTTGAAAGATAAATCCAAGGAACTAAGTCATATTGAATTAGTGCTATCTCATTTGTTGGTCGAAGTCTTATATGGAATAAAAATGAGTGTGACAGATGAA
>JZKD02S1862064.1:0-34487 GCA_000966675.3 Picea glauca | reverse complement strand
GGGGGTGATGTCAGACATTGCCTTTGCCCCTCCTGGCCTAGCTCAAGTCTCGTGGTCACCTAGCAGACCAACCACGATGAATGAGTGAAGGGGGACTAAGCGTTCACATAGTGGGCAAGGGATTAGGGGCTGGAAGGTGGGAAAATGGGCTAAGTGTTGAGCTTAGGGGGCTTAAGCCTGGGTATAATATTTTAATGTTAATTCCCAAAAGACATGTGTATTTTATTTTATCCTAAGTTCCTGGCAGGGGAAAACGTGCAAAATGATGCATGTTAGGGGAACACATGCATTTCCCAGGGTGACAAGTGTCAACCCTGGTGCATGCAAATATAATAGCCAAGATGAACCGTGGGAGGGGGTTCTTTTGCATTCTACCCAACCGTCTGAGCGTGAACCCGTCGGACCTCTGCAAGAATACTTCGTACAATCCCGAAACCGAAACCGTGAAACTATCCCGTGATTGCTGAACCTGTTGGGGAAGCGCGTGTTTGTTTTTCCTAATTGGTTGTTGCGACCACGCAGTGCTGGACTGCGCGTGGCATACTGGCCAGAGTAAGATTGGGCTGAACTTGTGTATGTCCTCTCTTCTGGTGAGGGAGGTGACTGTGGTTGGAAGAAGCAGGTTGTCAGGCCTGTGAGCAACTCTTTCCAGGTGAAAGAGTTTGTTGGGAAGCGGTTTCTTCCAGAGAGTGTCCGGCACCAACTTCAGACTCTGAGACTTCTTGATCCGACCTGTTGCCGAGACCCAGAGAGGGAGGTTAGCACCGATGGATTATGCGTGTGAAGGTGTATACTCCCGGGCGGAACAGGCATGTGGGGAATGAGAGTCTGGCAGTAGTGGGCATAAGATGGCATCTTTGGGAAGAATCCTTCTAGATATTCCTGTACTGTTTTCCCTGTAACCTCAGCCTAGCCTAGGATTCCTTGCCTTGGGGTGGAGCTCAGTCCCAGCTCGGGGGTGATCCAATGTTGAGATGATGAGCAGTGTGGTCTAAGGCTGGGAGGTTCGTGGAAGGCCTGCACTTGGTTGGTGGATTTCACCACGGTTACAAGATAAGTATCTAACTATGTTCTTATCACATTTTGTATGACTGAGCTACATAAATTATCATGTTTTCCGTTGTGTATATGAATTACTGTTAAATGCTATGGATTGTTAATTGTAGCAGAAAAAGTATATGTTTTTACTCTGCATTAAATGTATTCCATTACTTGAATGCATGTGATTATATAATGCATGTATGAATTATAGAGAAGGGTGTGTATAGATTGTTACATAGTGCGTTAAGCTATGGGTAAGCAAAAAGGTGGTCACCTATAGGGGGCCAGGTTTCATGGTCATCCACAGGAGAATGGGGCATGGCCCTCCGACAATAAATATAGAACTAAATAAATTAAAATTTGATTTAAGGAATATTTAAGTAAATTAAGATTTAGTTCAAGAAGAAATATATAACTAAGTAAATTAAGATTTAGTTGAAGGAAGAGTTATAAAAAATTTGAAAGAGGCTAAGGAAAAATATTGACTTCAATTAAAAACCTATTAGAAGAGATGGGAAGAATCTTTTTTTTTAATGTAAAAAAAACCTTTATAAATTATAAAATTTTTAAATAATTAATATTTTGAAGTGATATTTTTTCCGTAATTTATATATGATAAATATGTTAAAAATGAAATTTTAAATTTAAATAACGAAAAAAATAATTTTTCTTTCAATAAGACAAACTAAACTGAAGCTATGTTTTTACCTTCAAAGATATGAAGGTACATATGATATTTTTTTGGAAGGTCTAATATTTCATATGCAAAAAACTGAGTACAGATCCGTTACATTTTTGTCATATACTATTTACTTACAACAATTATGTTGGTGGATTTGTTAACAAAATCATAGCAAAAAGTCGCGAGGTCACATCAGTCACATAATTTAATTTAATTACAGTTTTATGGATTTATTAATTATATAAACACTGAAAGGTCACATCCGTCACATGGTTTAATTTAATTTAATGTAATGGATTTATTAACTATGTTAAAAAAAACTAGGTCATTATAATGTAAGGGTTATGCTCATATTAATAATGCATTATATTCATAAAAAAGGATTGTGTTTTAATCATGCATTATATTCATTTAGAAAAAAACTATTTTTTTTTTAATATAATAATTTTGAAAATTATATCAATAATATTATACTTAATGTGATATTATACATTAATAATATTATACTTGAATGATAATTAATAGTAATAATTATATTTAATGTATTTCAGATAAGGGAAAAATATGTTTATTTACATTTGATAATTATTATATTTAATGTATTTCAGATAAAGGGAAAAATATGTTTATTACGCCGAAAGGGTACACCTATTGATAATGGGCACAATTAATGATCTTTTAACCTTATTTAACCTTAAACCCTAATATGATGGCTATGCATTGAAGATGCTCGTATATTTTTAGTCGTCCTCCAAAATCAAAGGGTCAGATTTATTGTTCATAACTTTTTTGCATTTATCAAGACATCCGTTAACATGTTTACTTTTTAACATTTACCTAATCACATTAAAAAATTACTATAAGAATATGTAATTGCCACGTTTAAATGATTAAATAGGATGCCAAACGTTTTATATTACCATAAACACTCAGCTGTGAGTTAGCGGCTGTGCTAGTTTAAGTTTAGGTTAAAATTATAGTCACAACTTTCAAGTTACCACTAAATTACAACTATCACAAATATAAATAAATGTATTATTAAATAAAATTATTTACCACTAAATCATAACTATCACAAATGTAAATAAATATATTATTAAATAAAATTATTTAAAAAACATTAAGTAAATTTCAAATTTGATGTATTACTTTATCCAATAGTAAAAGGATAAAGGATGTTTAAATTTAAATAAGGAAATTAGAATAAAAATTCTATTCATATTTTGAATATTATGAAGTATTGATATTTTCAAAGTAAAAGGATAAAGGATGTTTAAATTTAAATAAGAAAATTAGAATAAAAATTCTATTCATATTTTGAATATTATGACGTAGTGATATTTTCAAATTTTTAACTTAAAGTGGGATAAGAGAAGATTGAACAAGTAAACATATTCATCTTTTTTATAAAATTGAAAATTTTGAGTTTGAAAAGTAAACATATTCTATTTTTATAAAATTAGAAATTAGAAATTTAAATAGTATTGCATTATTATGTTTTATGGTTAAAATATATAAAAAGTTGTTTTGGTTGCATTGTGGTTAAATGATAAATTGGTGTGAGTTTTTTTTGATTGGGCTAGTTAAATATATGACATTTTAATGTTTGTGTCCTCTTTCAACTATTTAAGAATCCCTAAAATACATCTAAGGAGATTAGTCATTTCACATTAAAAACATGGCAAATTTTTATTAAAAAAAATAAAAATATAAGAAATGTTGAAGAAGTTCAATGGACTTTGACGTGCATGTTCCAAGTTGGTCTAATGACATCCTCTTTCACTCCACTACTAACATTGACAATGGTTTGGTGTGGTTCTTATGGGCCCTCTTAACTTTTGGTTGTTGTCTACCTGATGTTCACAAAATTGCAAATCTTACGTTTGTAAATGTTGTCTCTTTGATATTCATAACAATCCCATATCCCATGATTGATATTTTATTTTACATTAAAACTCTCCTCTGTAGAATACACTGCATGGGTGCTCGTGTGAGAAACAATAGTGGGATGCACCTATCTCGCGACATCTTGAAATTGCTTCTATGACTACACAATCTCATGTCCTCCTTGTGTGTTACCTAAATTAGTTGCGAGCATTGATCCACGATAGCTTATAAGTCCCAACATGCCATGATCCTTATGCCAATAGGGATAATGACATGGGAGTGGTGCTCCTACTAGCATAATGATTGATTGGTTGTGGGATGAATATGCTTCCTTGCTTGACCATCCCCTACTCCTTTGTGGGACATACTGTGTGGGTGCATGTGTGTGAACTGACCACGAGATACGCCTATCATGTGGCATCTTGGAATTGTTTCTACGACTATAAAACCTCCTCTCCTTCCTTTCCTCTAAGAATAAATAGCGCTAGAAATGTAAAACTTTCTTAATCTCAAGGGTTATTAGGCATAGAGATTATAAAGGGCAAAGGTAATTTTTTATCGCAAACATTATTAACCTTGGGTAGGTGAAAATCATGATATTCTCGAATTTCTTAACAAAATTTTTGTCACTTCAAAGTTACTATAGTAACTTTACATGGTGTCTAATTTTTTCAAATTTTCAGATGCCAAAGCTAAACAACACACCTGCATGTGAATGCACCCACCTTACTTCCTTAATTTTCAACTTCTTAATGTAACTTAAAAGCTAATTGCACTTCACCAATCTACCTACACTCTAATAGTAAAAACCTAACTTAACTTACTCACCTTAACTCTTTTCAACCATATAAATTATCTATGATCTTTACTTTTCTTTTAAACTTATCCTTATCAAATGACCGATTTATAACCCAAAACTTTATGTAAAATTATTTAAATCTAAATTATTAACAATAGCTTGGAGAAAGCACCTTCATACAAATATCTTGGAATCAACATTCATCACAAGCTCAATTGGAACTATAACGTTAAGAAAATGATAAATGGAGAGTGGAAAGCTTATTATGGGCTTGCAAACAAGTGTAAGCTAGTGGAACTTCAACTATGAGATACAAAAAAACTTTTGTTTGATACTCTCGTCACTCCTGTTACCTTATATGGATGTGAAGTTTTGGGATGCAATATCTCTAGAGAATCCTGGAGAACGATATAATATATACAAAATAATTTTATCACTTATAATCTCAAAATTAAAGGCAATATACCCTATCCCATCCTCCTCATAGAAACGACTCTTTCCCCATTGAGAGCACAACCATGATTATGTACTTAATGTACAAGACCAAGATAAACAACACGGATGACAAGAGGCTCCCCAAAATATCTTCAAACTCCATCCAAAACCACTAGCAACTCAAGCGGGGATGGCATAAAAATGCCAAGTCTTGGCTAAATCATTGGGGGATATAGGAGGATGTAATTTTACAAAACACTGATAATATTAAAAATATTATTACATCTAAAGATGTAAATGTAAGGAGAATTTGTGGTGTGACAAAGAATTATAGGATAAAAGGAAGTTGAGATGCTATAAGGAGGTGGTCAACCCTAATCTAGAAGATCAAAAGTATCTCTTGGTTTTAACTAGCGCTGCATAGTGAAATTGAGTGTTGGACAATTCCCAAAACATTGTGGGATGAAAGAATCTCTTAACTATGTGACATTAAGAGGATTGAAGATGAAAATCACTTTCTCCTAGAGTGACCTGCGTATACTCAAATTAGATCACAATTTCATAATATCTGTCAAAATACCGACCTTCCTAACCTCATAAGTCATCAAAACTATTGTGATCTTGGAACACTGCTCTTAATGCTTTTCAAACACAAAAATAAAATTCTAAAGAAATCTAAATATTTTGTTATCTTTCTTAAGTTTTGATAAACCAATTTTGATTTTAGGAAACATTAATCATCATCATCATCATCATTAACACAATAATCTCCATTCTCAACTACTCAATTATTTTAATCTAAATTATTAAGAAAATAATCTCTAATCTTATTATGGACAATTCCCAAAACATCCCGGGATGAAAGAATCTCTCATCTATGTGACACTAAGAGGATTGAAGATGAAAATCACTTTCTCCTAGAGTGACCTGCTTATACTCAAATTAGATCACAATTTCATAATCTCTATCACAATACCGACCTTCCTAACCTCATAAGTCATCAAAATATTGTGATCTTGAAACACTTCTCTTAATACTTTTCGAACACAAAAATAAAATTATAAAAAAATCTAAATATTTTGTTATCTTTCTTAAGTTTTAATAAACCAATTTTGATTTTAGAAAACGTCATCATCATTAATAATCTCCAATTTCAACTACTCAATTATTTTAATCTAAATTATTAAGAAAATAATCCCTAATCTCCACCACTAAACAAAACAAATAACACTACACCCTACCCACAAAGAAAGGGCATTTTCAAATTCTACCACCTATTTCTCTTTGCAATGGTACGGAAACGAGCCGTTGAAGGAAAAACCCAATAAAAATATAAAATAAAATTCCTAATTTATTCGTATTTAATATCTTGGTCACTACCTCCATTCCTTTTTATTTTTTAAAAAAGCACATTAAATTTCAAATAAACAACACCCAAAGCCCGTTAATCTGCGGTCGGTTTCCCACTTCGAATTCAAAAAAATGCATTAACGGTGTTACGGAGGCTTAGTATGTATTCTTTTCAAAATGGTATAAACATATCGCAAGTATCGGAATCGGACGGTGTCGAAAGCTCCCCCGAGAGTCGAGATACGATACGGACCGTCCAGGCCCAGTTGCGAATGTCTCGGCAACTGTGAGGGAAAGAGCAGATAATTACTCTGAACGACATCCCAAAATAGCAGCTGGTTATACATGTCCTGGGGCATATACTCATGTGTATCAATCCAATCCCAACAAAAGCGCCCGTGTAATCTGAGAGGGTATTCTGCAGTTGTTCTTTTACATTTTGGTCTCGATTTCACCCCAAATCATCCATTTCATTTGAGTCCATGTCTTGAATTCAATGCTACCTCGAATCCGTCTGATATGATTCATAGAATCTCTCTCTCTCAGAGCTCTTCTCCATGGTCATGGTCATCAGGGTTTTAGACCGCAGAGGTTTAAGCTTTCTTTCTGGGTTTTCAGGTTAATGAATGGAATGGATGTGTCAGATGCAGAGGATGCTGCGATGGAAGAGTGGTTTCCGGAGTTTCAAATCGATCCGGACTATGAATTTTCTGCTCCTCATTTTTTCGATTTTATTCAAGGCGAGACGGAGGAGGAAGCCCAACAAGCCGAAGGATGGTTTGAAACTGCAAGCACCTATGCAGCATCGCGTGAGTAGCAAATTACTTCATAGTTTTTTATTTGAATATCCATGACATATTTTAAGTCAAAACACTGTTTTACTTGGGAAGCTCAATGTAACCTATAAAGAAAAACCTGATCAGCTAATAAAAATGGATGGATGCGAATCACAGAGCTAATCCTTTTAATAAAAATCTGAAGTTATCAATCCCCGGGTTGATGGGGCAGCATCCTCCCTTACTCCGTTAATAATATTACTGGGGCTTTCAAGTGTTACGTCTTTTGGCTTGTGGTTGTTATCTATGTGATGTTGCAGGCTATCTTATTACAGTGGCCATATTCCTATGTTGGGATTCCGTTCTGCATTAATGCTCATGTTCTAGCCTATGCTGTGATTAATCCAACATGCATAATAATTATAAAACAGAGATGGTTTATAAGGCATGACAAACCTTAAACACCAGATAAGATAAATTAAGATAATTTTATTAATGTCCAGCTAATGACCACAAAAGTAGGTCAAAGGGACTGCTGAATACAACGATTTCATTACAAAGCAGGAGTACCGACAGAAATGTCATCATGGGCTTGCACAGACTGTCTGGAACCATCATGGGCAGGGGTGGAAAGATGAACAACATGAAAATTTCATGGTTCCAACCCTGCCCTTCATGGTTTTGGGCGGTGCATGCAAGCCAATGATTGCGTTTCTGTCTGGCTGATAATATTTGCATATTGGGATTGCCTGCACCAAAAGCTTTTCCAATCCCAAATGTAGCTTTGGGGTGCAAGTCCCATGTTGATGTGATAGCATCCTCATTCACTATGGTTCTCACACTGCTGCAATTTTGGGGTCATGTCTTGTGGGCCCTCTCTGGCTTGTGGTGGTTATTTATGTGATGTTGCAAGCTATCTTGCTACTGTGGCATATCACGGGGTCCTGTTCCACATCAATACTCTTCTTCTTTATCAAGTATTAAAAAACCAGAATCTGTCATTGTTCTATTTTCATAGCAAGTTCTGATTGTTTACCATTTCAGTCAGATTATGACCATAGGAGATAAGTTTTCTCAGGCATATGCTTTCTCAAGCTTGTGGCAAGTCTTCCCTATCCAGTATAAGAAAACACAGCTTGAAAACTTTGTTTTACCTTCACTTTGTGGAAAAATATTCCCTCTCAAACACTGTATCATATGGTGTGTTTCACGTCTTCACAAACTCAAGATCTCCCTCTACTAGTGAAATCTATATTTTTTTGGGTTAATGATGTTAAGATTAGGATCAAATTCAAATGTTGATTGGAGTGTTGAGGTTCAGAGTTAATATCGATGGTTCTGACTTTCACAGCAAATTGTTATTTCAAACTGCCATAGGCTATTTTGTGTGTGTGCTTGGGTGTTCACCCCACATTACAACTCTTTACATAGAAAAGATGCTTCATAAGGCTCAATATATGTCTGAAATCTTTGCCAATCCTAAAGCAGGCAATCAAGTGCAAGTTCCGAAATTGATGTCTTTGCATTATTCCTCTCTCCAGCATTAACATGCCTTGATGGTTTTGTCTGTTAAAGTTAATTCTTTTCGCCTTGGAGTTAGCTTTGTTTGCATCGATGTCTCATCCCGATGCAGTATGCATGTTGTATGTTTTCATGCAGAATGTTGGCAATAAGACATAAAACTATTCACTTCCTACTCTATATGTATTGTGGACATCTGTAGGTGAAATTGGATCTGTTAATTGAAGCTAAATACATGAAATAGTCTCACATAAACCTGGAAATGCTGCTAAGAAATGACAAAATTAGTCAGTACGCTAGAGGAATCAAATATACTAAACTGAATAAAAAATTCCAAATATTGTTTATGTAAGAAGTCTGATGATAGAAATACTATATCATAGAGCAATATTGTTAAAATTTAAAGAATTACTTTAAATTTTAAACAGTCCAATAGAGGAACAAGGTTGAAATGGATGATGATAAAGAGTAAATGATAATTCAGAGAAACTCTGCTTCCTTTATTGGTTATGAGAGAATCATTTGCTCTTCTGCAAAAGACCAAATTTGGTTCCAAATTTGCTCTTCACATTGTCTAGATGGATTGCTTTGGCTGATACGAACAGCTTTTTAGATATTTAGTATCCTAGACACTGTTTCGGCCCCATAGATATAATTTACTAAGCTTTGGTAAAAAATACCAGGTGGAAGTATATTATTTCTGGATAACGGTGGAGCATATGTCTTTGAGTGTCACTTTTTGCTATCTCCGAGTGATTGAAATTCAGCTGGCGTTATATTTTAAATTGATTCACTTATCCTTCTCTATGCAGCATATGTGGCAAAAATTAAGGAAAGAGAATCATCTTATGATGAAACAAAATGCAGTCTTCAGGAAGACCAACATGTTGAAATGAGCTGTCCTGTCACGGACTTGGTTGACAGTGCAATGAAAAATGATGTTCCTAGCTCCAATCAAGATGGAGACATGACTGAAGGTAAGATATAACTTGTTATATTTTGTTGACTGTAAGTTGGTAATAATATTTGCTTCTTACTGTAATGCTAATTCTGTCTGTATTATGTAAGATAAATGTCAGTAATTAATGTGTTGATCCACATTTTAGAAATTTTATCCCTTACACCGGAAAAAGTGGCTCAAACTCTTCCTATATAGTTTTCTATGGCAAAATTACTGTTCACAATTGTGACCATATGACTGATTCAGAAGAACAATGTCTTGGAAGTGTAACACTTATTAGGGTATATGAGGCTTCATTCCCAACAATATTTTTTCCCCTGTAACCTTACCCAACTTGATTTTCAGAAGGCAGCTATGGATATCTATGAGCAATGCATGCTAGATTCAGCTTTGCTCCAGCAAGCAAAACACGGGTCTTCTGGCAACATTAATAAATTAATAACAAACATATACTTAGTGCTACTTGTTTTTATTGATCATTTGTTCCCTTTGTCGATTTTCTTTCCTATAATACTATTGATATCTGTGTTGTTGATTTTTGTGTATCTGTACTGTGGAGCTTAGACATGGAGCTTTGTACTCCTAAGGGGCAAGTTAACGTAAATGCAACACTGCTGACTATTAAAAGAATTCCACCTTTCTCAAGCAAGTCAACTTTAACAAAACCTACAGCAAGCCACTTGGCAAAGCGGCTTGATTCAAGTGTATGTGGGACAAAAGAAGTTAAGAATACTAAGCAAGCTAAAGCAAGGTAACTTGTTTCTGGTAGGAACTATTTGGTGGAGAGTTTCTTTTGGTTAATATCATTTTTGAGATTGTTAAATTTTAGAGGATATGGTTAAATATTGGAGCACTCATCCTTGAAAGAGAGAACTGATTTTTATTATGATTCTTGATCATAACAGTTTTTACTTTCTGATGATCAGGTGCATTAAGGAGATGTCATTGAGGAAAGAAAAAGCAGCTCAAAAGAGTGCTGCCCAAGACAGCCAAGCAGTGAAAAGGCAAAAACTTGAAGGAGGCCGCTTGCACCAGGTGGGCTACGGTTTTAATCAATTGATTTTTCCTTATAATTCATTCTGATCAAATAGCCTGGAAATATCTGGGAGATGTTTAAGCTGACTGTTTTGGATCAAGTTACCAACCCTTCTGGTTCATTATATTATGAAATTTTTACTGTTATAGAAAAATCATGATATCTTTGGATAATTGAATTAGTTTTCTAAAATTTCCAAAGCAAAGAAAAACAAATATGTTAATTGGAATCCCTTAATTTGCATGATGATGAGACCCATTGATCTATGCAAGTTTGAGCAGAAATAATGAATCACAAAATCTGGAATAGAATGCAATTTGCATTTGCAAAACAAAATCTCGATCTAAAAGTCAAATAATAAGGTGCAATCCTGATGTATGAAAGAAAATGGACCACTTCAGATCACATGCTGAGCTCGTCCTGAATTCATCTCTAGACTCATCCAAACTCATCTAGTCGACATTCCCTAATTGTTTCATTTGAGCTGCTCCCAAACCCTTAACAAGTGTATGATGAGGGGTGAATAATCTTGGAAGGAGTCATAATTCGACTAAGTCCATGACTGGAGGAGTTGCCTAATGAGAAGTTATCCCTAAGAAATAGTCTAATTTTAGGTGCACAATAATGGTTGCATAGTTCCTTGGCATGTGCACCTTTGTTGTAAACACAAAACCCAATGCAGTGTGGGCATTGATGTGGATGGACAACTTAATAGATGATGATGCGTAGAAGCCCAACAATCATGATGGATTTTGTTCTTCTCTTTGCATCTTCATCTTCCCAAATTTTGCACACTTGTGTAATTTAGGATATGAACATGCATGAAGCGAATTGTGTTGTATTTCCTTGGTAGGTTATTTATAAATTATATGTGACCCTAAGATTTTAAATGGGTTGGTTGTTAGTAGTTGATTGTAGTGGATCGATAGTTGTGTTGTAAAGCTTCATGTTGTGTATATCTTGATGTGGAAATTTACTTCATTAACGAGAATTTGGAGTTGAGATATTGCCCAAATTATTGTGCTAACGTGTATGATTGCTACAATTGTGTTTTAGAGTTTTGAACAACTAGAACATTAGTACTAGAGTGGAAACCTGTGTACACGGCATGAGGTATAATTGGGTAGAATACATCCATCATATCTAATGCACAATGATGGATTGTAACTCATAGTACATGGTTGTTGATGTGGGTATTTGAGCATGTGACACAAATGACTTCACTAGTGCCTGCAACATGAATTGCAGTATACAAGGGCTATACAATGGGTGCCACTAGTGAGCTTGACTTGTCTCTCGATCATAAAAGGATGGGGCCATAGGAAGTTAATCAATAGACTTTATGTGAAGTCAAGATATTGGAGTACCCATTCAAGGACATTGAGCGGGAGAGTGATGTGGTAGATTCACGTGAGGATCTACAGTGACAAAGCAGAGGAGGTAGGTAGGATGAGGGTGAGAGAGAGGATCCTTGTCAAGATGTGTGTTGATGAAGACAGGCTCACCAAGGGGCCAATGAAGGTAAAACGTACCACACTCATGCAACATTTGTTTATACGTTGACTCAATATGCTAGATGGATGTTAACATGGTTAGATATGCATGACAAGGGGAGCTCGTAGACCGTTGATTGATGAGCTTGTGAATGTTGTATTGGGGGAGGCTTGATTCTTACGAATCTACCATATCCAGTGTGGCACTAACCGATCATAGTTGGAGAATGGAGCAAGTTTTATTCTCTTGTTAGATTGACTTAAGAGTTGAGAGAGACTACATAGGAGAATGTTAGAGTCTAGACACCTAACAGAGAATGAGTTATTGCAGACCTTTGGTGAGGCATCGAGAGTTGTTGGTGTGGCATTGAGGGCCTTCCATAAGGGTTCAAGAGCACCTTGAACAAATTGTTATCATTGCATTGTTAAGTGATGTCTTTCACATGTACTTGTACTAATGTGATCACATATACATGTTGAGACAATGATCAATAAATATTTTTGCAATCAAAATTTGCAAATGCCTATATGAATATGCAATGTGCATTATGTGATGTGTAACATGTGTGTGCAATCCATGTGTTTCATTTTTATTTCTTTGCTTTCATCCCGAAATAAAAAATTACAAGATAATTGAAACAAACTACCATGAACATGAAAGAAACAATGAAAGAGGCATGAAAAGGACACACACATGAGAGAAATGCATGAAAGCCATGGATTTTGTAAGATCTTTTTCTAATGCAAACATGTGCAAAATAAATGGAAAATACGAGAATCATGTTACCATTCTAGAAATTATATTGGTTTGAAATGGTACAATATAAAGTTGAGGCCATAGGCCTATCAATGAATTGTGCAGTCGAGGTGGGAAAGCTCATCATGTGTTAGGGGAGGGTTCTCGAGGTTGGCCTCTGGGCTGTGGGAGTCCCACGAAGAGTCATGAAATGCCTTAATTTGAAAGAGAACTTGTTGGACTACTATGAGTATCAACTTGATGAGATGAGATGGAGCTCATATGTTGGCTATTGATTTTTCAGAGAGAGGACCATTGGTGGAAGGCTCCAAAGGGTTTGGATTTTCCTTGCTTATAGAGATGTTCCCATCATGATAAAACTAAAGTTTTGCAAAAAGAGGTGATGGTACTGTACACATCACATCCAACCATGGTCGACCAACTAGGAGGTGAAAATTAAGATTTTAATCAATAATTAACACTTCAAAAGCGATTGTGCAACCAATTATGCAAACAAGGATGGAGACTTTGCAAAGGGGGTTAATTAAAGAGTCATTGAAACTATGACAAACCCAAGTGGCTAGTTCAACGTATTCTAGAGTCTAAACCTAGGGTATGCACAAGACGACAATCATGATATAGAAGGTTTAGTTTTGATAATGCCTTGTTTGATATTGTACTACCCAATGTGGACTTGAATATAGAAAGTGGAGACGATCCAATTGGATAGGGTCAAAGGAAGAAAACAAGATATTCTAAGGAAGGAGAAGGCCTCTTAGAAGTTGGAGGTGGTTGAGACATTGTGGGACAAGTGAGAGGTGGTTCTCGGTGTCCTATTGATGGTTGCTTGTTTGGGAGCTTGACTCATGTTGTAACATGAACTTGATGTTGGTTTTGTAGGGAAATCATAGTAGTGGCTTTTTGTTTGTTTGCATTGGGTGTGATATTGGATATGGAGGTTTGGTTTTATATTGCCTTTTATTTGTTGTGGTCATGCCTAAGATTTGTGTAGATTTGAGGTTTTTCTTTGGGTGGAGAAACAAGGGAAGAACCATTTTGTTTGCTTTCCTCCTTTTGTATTTTAATGTTGGATGGTTTACACAGCCTTCATTGCTATGACTTGTTGCTTGTTGAAGACTGTGGAATTTTTTGGGACCATACAAAAGGAATCTTTTTGTGATGTTTCATAGGTTATTTCTTCTCATGACTTCCGTTTATCAATCTTGTTTTTCATGGTTTTGTGTGCTTGTATAACACATGAGGTTTCTACTACCCCATTGCTAATAACATTAGGGTTTTAAGAGTATTTGTTTGTTGTGGGTGTGCAACAAAGCTAACTTGAATCTTCAAGGCCTCATAAGGGAGGCACTTTTCTATAGTCTTCTCATTGCATTGAGAGAGTTGAGGTGCTCTTACAACTTGAGGCAATATAAATCTCAATGTCACACCAAGCACATGTGTCACATCACATAATACTAATTTATACAATGGAAAAAAGTTCTTTCATATATATGTTTTTAGCTACCATAATGTCAAAAAAGAAGAAGGAAAGAGATGACATGCTATTTCTTTTAATTCATTACCATAACATAACAAATAAACTAGCATAGATCTATCTTAATCTTAGTCTTTTAAGTGTTGAGAGTTTGTACTTGGGTGTTTTTGATCCCTCTCGATGCTTAATCAATTTGGGGTTAAAGACGGATCTATCCGAGTAGGATTAGGGTGTTGGATCAACAACTCGAGGCAAATTTTGGGGCTTTAGAGAGTTGGTAAAGAGTTCAAAGAGATGCCAAGGATGCAAAGGTGTCTTGAATGAGTGAATGCCTTGGTGCTCCTTGGGTCCTTGTTTGATGCTTAAGAGGTAGTGGGGGTCAGTGTCGTAGGTTGGGCATATCAAAGTATTGGACAAAAGGGTCAACAAGTTATTGAAAATGACTAATTAACCTATGTGGGAGGCAATGGAACTCCTAGAAAGCTACATCAATGTGTGGCATCCTGGCAGGGTCTCGGTTTAGGGATTTAGTAAACTTCTGCAATTGGGATAAAGACGATGGTAATGGTGCCATTTGAATGTGAGAAGTGATATGGTTTTTAAGCTAATCAACAGATGATGTAACTATCAAATGAATCAAGGGGTTGGGACAATGGATGAGCCAACACCTTGATTATGCAAAGACATGAATGAACATAGACTGATTATAGATTCGAAAGGTATACCCATGGACATAGGAGGTGAAGTGCACATTGTAAGGATTTGGTTGTGTGTATTGGTATGGGTTATATTGGTAAGCAAAAAGATGTGAAGCTACATATGGCTTGTACAAGTGTGGGGATGCACAATACTTGAAAACCCAAGAGAAAAGTTTTGGAACTGGGCTAAGTGTATTTGACTAGGGATCATTCCAAAGTTTAGACAATGATTAGAATGGTGAAACAAGCATAAACAATGATGCCATTGACTGTGTTGGATTTGAAGCCACAATATGAACACAGGAGATAGGTTGCAAAATGAATGCTAGTGAGGAAAGAGGATCAATGAATGTGCCTTGCATGGGAATTAAAGGGGGTTGAGAGATTTCCCCCCTTAGTAAAGGAATGTGAAGTGAACATATGGGAATGTGAAGGCATAGATGTGGATGAAATGCCTTGGTTCACATGCACCCTAATGACAATACAAGGTGAAGTAGTTGAGGCCACACTGTAAGGACTAGATTGATGTGGCTGCGTCTGGGATGTGAATGAACTATGCTTTGACTAAATGAGGGCTGGAAGTTGAAGATGGGCATGGTAAAGATGGAGCAGTGGGAATAACTGAAGGGGTTTGTGAGATTTCTAGTTAATTGATAGGCTACATAGTACCCATGGTATGCTTTCTTTTTATCCTGCTATCATTAATTTTAATATATATCCTTGCCACTTGTTTATGCTTTTTTTTTTTTGTGTGTGTGTGTGTGTGTGTGTGTGAGAGAGAGAGAGAGAGAGAGAGAGAGAGAGAGAGAGGCTTTTTGTATAATGTAGTGAGGTCACTTGTCTTTATTGTGCAGGTAATCAATGCAAAAGAACAACTTCTACCTCACAAGGTACCTTCAAAGTTGGCTGTTTCTAAAGAATTATGTGCTGCCAAAGAAAAAAGTGCGGATGCTCCCAAGGACAGACATTGCTTTTCGTCTTCTAAGGTTAGCAGTTTGACCTTAACCCTTTTTTTTGATTTGATGTAGACTTGCCACTGTCTTTTAAAGATTCCTAGATTTATATATGCTATTTTATTTTTTTACAGTTCTGAAGATTGTTGTTTTACAATTTTATGTTGAACAGTCATTTATAATTCCTTGCTCATTTATCCTAATTTCTGAAAAGGTGAGAAGATTTCAACCAAAAGTGCCTGAGAAGTTGCATACCCAACCTTTGCCCTGGGTGAGTATAATTTTAGTCAACTCAGACTTGAAGTTTATTTAATATACTAGCAGTTTGGATATTATGGGCCCGTGTGACTCGAGCGTGCATTTGTTTCAGGAGATGAATGCAGGTGGAATCCCCCAACAGGCTAAATTGAGACTTACTGTGCCAAAAGAGCCTGAACTGGAGACAGCTCAAAGAGCTCGGTCTATAAGGTAAAGATTTGCTATTGAAATGGTATTATCACCTCTCATATGACTTATATAGGGAGGGGTATGGATTTGACAAGCAGACTGCATAACGTACATCAGACTTGATTTTACAGGGTAAAGAGTACAGCTGAATTAGAAGAAGAGATGCTTGCAAAGATGCCAAAGTTCAAAGCTCGTCCATTGAACAAAAAAGTTAGTGCATGTGATAAATATGACATAGGCTAGATTTAAATATATCTAAGTCTTGAAGGACTATTCTAATCAGTAGTGATCCCACGCTATTAGTGCTGCCTTATTGAGTTTCTCTTGTTTTTAGATATTGGAGGGTCCGTCCTTGCCTTTGCCACAAAGAAGTGCTGTGCAGTTGCCTGTGTTTCAGGTGCAGTTTTTAATACAAACTTGTGTTTGAGTTTGAAGCATTCCACCTTCATACATGATGGTCATCCATTTAATCTGTTCAGCATATAATTATCACTTTGCTTTAGATTTTGCTGTTTGCAATTGGTACAGGAATTTAATTTGAAGACATGGGAAAGGGCTATGCAACAATCTGCAGCTACATCTTTAATGTCATCATCTACAGATTCGGCTGTGGTAACTTGCTACAATCATTGAACCTTTGGTATTTCAAATATGGGCATTTATGGGCTTTATGCCAAATTGTGTTTGCAGGCTTTGAAATTGTTATTGTAGATGACATGCCATTAGGGTCTACCATTATGTCTAGATTCTTAATCAAGGATCCTTCTAAATGCAGACTATAGAGAAACATCTGCATAAATCTGCTAATGGGGGTGGTTTGACTGAACCCAAAATGCCACACTTAGAAACTTCTTTACGGGCACGCACACCAAAGTAAGTTGCATAAAAATTGTATACTTATTTTCAACTTCATAATTTTGGAGCAAGAAGATTTCCATCTTTTACAGTTGTTTCGATGAGCATATATATAGCTGATTGGTTATACTTTGCCTATTTTGATTCAACTTAGAGAGTAATTTGGATGATGTTTTCAGTTATTACTATCCAAAAACAACATTCTTGGTAGACAAAGAGTTAAAAACATTGTAAAAAATAATTTGAAAATTTGACATGTACAATTCCACGGAAAGGAATTATGTAAGATAAATTTTTAGCTGGAGAAAAATGCACATCAAATGAGGAATTTGGGAAATTAATATTTTAAAAAGATAGAAAATGAAAACCTTCAAAACTTCATGATATCAACACATTTATGATTTGAACAGTGTGATGAATGTATATGTCAAGTGGTCTTATCATTTCATTGTCATCTTTCTAAGTGATAAATTTCGTTTGTTTGTAGTTAGGTATTGAGTGTTTAGAACTTGGATGATTAAATTATTATGAAAATCTATTTAGAACATTTGTATGATTCTCAAATTCAAAATTAGATGTTTTCAATGTATAATAGTAACTTTAAGGAATTTTCATGGTTGTTTGCATGCGGTTAGGCATGAACATAGTGAATTGTTTATTAGAGAAACATTAGATGGATAGGGCATTGGATTAGATAGAATTTTTACGTTAATATTTTGGGTCAAATTGATTGAGTGTGCTAGGGTATTTGACAACCATTGTTGGGCCATTTCTCTTGTAAGTATAGTCTTTTTGTGTTTTGGAGGTGTGTCATGTGACTCTTGTCCATGTGAGTATTTCAATTAGTGCCAACACAATTGATGTTCCACAATTTGTACATGTATGCATGTGATTGTACACATGGTGCTAATTTCTTATTTGAAGGTGCATTGGATTTCCTATTGACCAAATTCATGAATAGAGTTCATAGGCCTTGATGAGATTTGAGCTAAGAAAGGATGTGAAGTTGTCTTCGAAAACAAATGTTGTCAAGAAAGGTTTGAAGGTAGAATACATGAAGTGCTTGGAAAGAAGTTGAGAAGGCATGGAACCATATTGTGAAGATGTGATTTGGCTGTGAAAAAAACTGTGCACTGATTGAGAAGAAAGGTCTTCAGCAATAATTTGGGGAGCTATAACTTTAGATACACCAACTAATCTTAAGAACATGGAGATTGAGATGGTTTGTTGCTTCATTGGATGGAAAATGCAAGAATCCTCATTTTTGTAAACCACAGATGATTACTTTGTACAAGAAGCCCAAGATACTTCTTATACAGCCTGAGTGGGCCTAATGGTTAAGAACATGTGTTTCCTCATAAGAGGTCACAAGTTCAAATCCAGAGGGGGGTAGGGTATGTATACCTCCGTAGACTTTACCAGTCAAATTGCTGGGCGGAGGGGGGTCCCTTGTCCCACAAACAAGGGGGTCTCATACACCAATTTGGTGTGGCTTGGCCGTGACCTTAAAAATAGATTATTATTATTCTTATTATTATTATTGGAAAATGGAAGCATATTTCTTCCAAAATGACCAAGTTGATTGACTTATGTTTTGTATTATTCATTTGCTTACATAATGCTATCCCTCGAGGATTTCTCAAATTGGAGTTGAAAAAAAGGTCTTTTATTACAACCTACAATCACTAGATAAACATATCAACATAGTCCTTCAATGCTAGACATAATCTTGAAGGTCAACTTAACCTAGAATAACAACACAAAACTTGAGGATCCAAGTTGAATAACATTTGGAACATAAATTGAATAGTAATAATGCTTAAATTGGATTTTTTGGGTCAATCTATAACTATGAAGTGAGGACTTTGCTCTTATTGTTACCCCATAATTGAACACATGTTTTAAACTTTTATGTTACATGATATTTCTACCTAAAAAGTTGTGCACCACTCCTTTATATTGAAGAAAGATGAAATCACTAGGGATTTCGTCTTGTTATATTGAATGCTAATAAATTTCATATCAAGAGTTAATAAGATTGAGATCACCATTGTTTACACTTACTTGGGTGTTTAGTTTTGTGGGCCCTGAGTTTAGTTTGAGAGTGGCTCTCCAACCTCGGATCAACAAGGGATATGGTTCCCTAGCCCTCCTGGAGGAAGTCTTCTCAGCCTCACTTTCAGGACATTCTGTCCAAGATGGAGTTTCTAGACAACATTATCAGGCCCAAGGTTTTGTGTGGTTTCGAGGTTTGGGGACTGAGTTTGTTAGATGAGGACCTGAGGGTCTAGGTTCTCTTTCTCATCAATGCACCTCACTCACATGCAACTCTTCAATGTCCCTCAGCCCTCACCCTTGGCCCTCCTAACACAAGACTCACAATGCTGCCCACTCACACAACGACTCATAATGCAGCATGATGCCAAATACCAAATGCCAAACGAGGTGTATTCTTCATGACGGGGTTGCTATTTTATAGGTAGAAATTATGGTTTTAAAATCGTTTTATTGGTTTTTTTGGGGTGCGTTGTGAGATTGACTCCAAAACAGTGAGAGAACATGCTCTAAGGAAATGGGAGCTTGGGAGCTAATGGGAACTTCCTGTCAGACATGGAACTTCTACAAGCTCCCGATACTGTAAATTCCATTTAAAACATTCTCCAAGTTCCCATTTCCTTGACTTCGAAGCTCCCCAAAAGCTCACAAGTTCCTGGAACAGTTCCCAGCCAATTGGGGACATTTCGTATCCATTCCCAAGCTCCCAAAAATGTCGGAATGGTGGGAATGAGTTTTGGAGACGCTGGGAGCGGTTACCGTGCAACTAGGGTATAAACTTAACTCTAATCCTAATTTACTTCCCAGCTTGTAGCCTCACCTTATAGCCATTTATATTTTATTATTCATGATTTACTTGTGTTTATTTGCCTAGAGCTTAGAGGTCTATCACACAATGCTGGCTCAATGCACACATGCCAATGGCATTACTGAGTAGATGATATGAAAGCACAAGTAGCAGCTTTATTTACATGTGCTGATTGGATATTAATTTTTTTAGTTGGCTGAATAAATTTTCTTTTTTCTAGGATAGTGCAGTTGGAGATCAATAGCTAAGTCAAAAGAAATATACAGGGAATCATTTGAAACTTGAATGCAATATGAAGTCCATAGATAAGTCCATAGATTTTGTTTTATTGTCTACCAATGAGTACTAGTTTAAACTTTTTTTTTTCATTATCATACATTCTATTGGAGCTTTTTTTTATTTGAATGCACATTGCCGCTGTTGAATTTTCCTTTCACTATTCACTTGGACATCATAATGCCCAAATCCAATGCAAGTACTGCCATTTATGAAATATAAAGATCTCAAATAAAGGAGTCTGATAGGCATGAAGTATCAATCCAAATATAATTCTTGGTGAACATTTCAGGGTAAAAAGCACAGAAGAATTGGAGAAAGAAGAGCTGGAAAAGATTCCCAGGTTCAAGGCCAGGCCACTCAATAAAAGGGTAATGGGCTCTATTTTTTAATGCAAATTGTCTTTGATTCTATAATAATAGTGTAGACTGTAGTAGTTACTTTGATCATTTACTAATGTGAATTTTGCATTGTACAGATATTTTCTAGTAGAGGGGATCTAGGCATATTTCGCAATTCCAAGCGTCAAGCCACAACACCTTTGGTATGATAACTTTATTTCCAGGTCCCTGAATTACTTAATACTGCTTGTATTTCACTTATGATATTGATGTAATAGTTTTGATATTTTGAAAATGAAATTAACACATCAGGAATTCCACTTTGCAACGGAGGAGCGCTGTCATCACTCTCCTCCACCTGTTGAGCTTCTTGGAAAGGTAGTAAAGGCATATGATTCTTTGGAGTAGAAATGGTATATGTTCAGATAATTCAACATTACTGTGTCAGAAAGAATGAGCTGTTAAATTCTAAAATCCTATCTACTCAGATTGAGTAATTCAAGGACAGATTTGACTTACAGGCCAGTTCTCTCTTTGTGTGGTTGGCTAGCTCTCATTGAATTCCGAATCTCACGAGGATGCAGTTTGTCGACCAACAGTACCTAAGCCTTTCCATCTCCTCACTGAGGTTTGTACTTTCTCACTTGATTTTTTGAATTGAAACATCCCCTTTCGTAAAATAATGCAAAATTTTCAATGTCTTTATAACATAAAGCTGGCAGAGTATAATGACAGTTGTGGGTGTCATGGCTATTCAGGAACGGGGAGCAGAAAAAGAAAGAAAATTTATGTTGGAGTTGCAGGAACAGAAAAGGAAAGAGGAAGAGGCACGGATTCCTAAGGCAAAACCGTTACCATACACTATCGATTACCCAGTAGTAAGTGCACAAGGGATTCTGTTTAATGTGGTTGTATTATGTGTTACTTTAACTTGAGTCAATGGTGGTGATTATCTCACTCACATTTTGGGTTGCTTATTTGCATATGCTTCGGATTAGCTTTTATATTTGTTTCCATGCTGTTCTAATGTCTTGTGTATCGTGAAAATTTTGTGGGTAAACAACACTGTAAACTTGGAATGTCTTTTAAATACAGCTTGTCATGTGCCTGAGTTCTTTTGAACACACATTGCAGATCCCGCAAAAGCCAGAACCCAAGGAGTGTACTAAGCCAGAACCTTTTCAACTTGAGAGTTTAATTAGGCATGAGGAAGAACTGCAACGAATGATGGAGGAGCGGTCAAGAGATGAGAAGGAAGAGGCTGAAAAGAGGAAATTCCGAGCTCAGCCTAACATGTCCAAGTTAGTGATGCGGTGTTAAAAATTTAATTGTTTTTGAATTTCTGAATTTTAGAGTTAAAAGGAGTATTTACTCAGATGGCTACTGCTGATGACTAACATAAGAGGTTTCTATAATTTTAACCTGACCAATTCAAAGAAACTGTGCATTTCAGTAATAATTCCTCTCCACAGCTGTGGACATTCATATCTGTAGATGGATATCCACTCGATTGGATAAACACTGAATCTTATTACCACAGTACAGCATCACCTTTTATTATCCACTCCACAGCATCACCTTCAATTCTTATTATTTAGAAATATGAATACTTTCTACTCTGAAGACACCAGACACATGAATGTAACATGAGTACTGAGCTAGACCTTTGTTAGATCCTCACTGTATACCCAAAGTTTTCACTAGGTGGTTAAAGTTCAGGAAAACATTGTCTTCCTAGTGTAATTGTAAACACATCCATCCTTTGTTCAATCTGTTCATACCTTGACTCTATGAATATAGTTGAATGTTGAGCAGCATTTGTCTGTGTCCATGATTGAAAATGTGACATGTACGAATGTTCTTTTGGTTCTATAATAGTGCTTGTTTACATGTGTATAATGCTGATTCAACTCCAAAATGTTTTTTAAGTTTTAGCTCCTTGCAACTGATAATTTCAAAATAAGGGCAGGGATGTACTTGCGTATTGCATTAATGAAGTAAGGTTTATGCAAGCTACATGTTCTCCTCTTGCCTCTAAATGATTATGGAAGCTCTGAAAACATGGTAATATTGAAAATGTGAGACTATCACAGGTCTTTGTTTGGGGAAGACTGATTGAAATGTTGCAAATGCAGTGTGCCTGTACATATTCCTCAGGTGCCTAGAATGCCTCTTACAGAGGTACAGGAGTTCATCTTCCATGCCGATGCTCGAGCTGCTGAACGTGTACAATTTGACAAGAAGGTACTCTATCTTCTCTGTTTGGTATTTACCAAAAAATAGGGCATTTTAATGTGGTTATGCTAATTTGCTTAAAAATCACGTGCAGGTACTGGAGAAACAGAATTTGTATATGAAACTTAAGGAGGAATATGAAGCTGCAAAGAAGGTCAGTGGTCATTTCCCAGTTTGGTTTTCATGCAGCTCTTCCGTTATTTCTTTATCTAGTATAATGTAATATGTATACATGATTCAAAAGAATAATTTGATTTTTCTTGTTTTGACAACTCTGTTTCATACTACTTTGCTATTCTATCTTCAGCATTGAAATCCCAGTTACTCAGTTCAAGTTTCTTTGTTTTTGAAAAAGCTTCCTCTTATCACAATTGAGGCTAACATGCCCAGATTTAGCATTATGGATCCATCAGCACAATTCATGGTTCAAACAATAATTTGATGCATACATTAGCATTACAGATGTGTATATGATCCAAAACAATAATTTGATTTGTCTGTTTTTGAAGGCTTCACCACTGAGATGCCATTTGCTCAGTTTAAGTTTCATTGTTTTCGAAAAAGCTTCCTCTTATCATGGTTGAGGCTAACACACCCAGATTTAGCATTATGGGGGATCCATCAGGGCAATTCAATTTGGTCTCTCTTTGGCTAAGCAGCCACAAATGGTGCATGTCACTTGGCGGGAATTGAACTAATCACACACCCAGATTTAGCATTACAGGGAATCTGTCAGCAGAATTCAGTTCGTTATGTAACGTCCCCGGCCACCAACCCCTGCCGAGTAGTGCTACCTAATGACTGAATCATTGTTTTTCTCTGCTTTGATACCATTTTGTCACACCCCCGGCCACCCAGGCCGGGCCATGCCACATCATAGAAACAACAATTATCATATGCACATAAATATAAACATAAACAGACAACATATTCTGTTCATACATAGATTAATGCGGAAATAACAATAAAAGCATACATGCAGTACTCACAGGAAAAACCCATAGTATAACAACATATACATGCAATATCCATCAATTATAACACATGTACATATACACAGCATGTAAATGAACATAAAAGTGGTACTTATCTTTTAATAGGAGACCGCCAACTGCGTGCAGACCTTCCACGAACCTCCAAGCCATAGACCACGTTGCTCATCATGCTTAGCAATGGGTCACCCCTGAGCTGAGACTAAACTCCACTGGGCGAGGGGATTCCTAGGCTTGGCAAGAACAACAAGGAAGTCGCACAGAACAACATGAAGGATCATTTATCCTAGGAGCGACTTACGCCCACAACCCACAGACCCTCATTCCCCACACGCCTGCTCCACCCCAGGAGGGTACACCTTCACTAATACAAGTCCATCGGCTACTACACCTCCCTTACCTTGGACTTTAGCAACAGGTTGGACCGGAAGTCTCAGAGTACTGTAGCTGCTACGGGACTCCCTTCCAAGAGAACTCGCTTCCCAACAAACTCTCTCACCTGGGAGAGTTGCTCACAAGCCTGACAACCTGCTTCTTCAATTCAACTCCTAAGCAATGCARCAACGACATTCAACTAACACACGGGTGACGACAACAACAAAAAATGGGTATGGACATCGAAAACGACAACAACCAAACGCTAAGACACAGCACGACTCAGGCGAATACAAAATGTGTTCGGCTTTACAGGAGACACACGGGATAACTCTAGTACCACCACAGGATTCCAAAGGTGCGTACAAGATACAGAGGCCGACGATGAAGGAGAACTGGTTCAATACGTGAATCACTGGTGAATTTTGGAAAGGGTGACAGACTTCCATAGATTCGTAAGGGTCGTGAGGAGACTCCAGATTGGTCCCCCGACGCAAGGATGGGAAGCCACGCCAGAATGGGAAGCGAATCCCCAACGAGCTGGCTTTCTTAGYTATAAACTGCATGTGCCTAGGTTGACCCATGTCTTCCTGAAGCCGCATGAGTTCCACTTAGCACTYGTTCCCCTTTTTCCCAGGAACTTAGGACAACAYGACTTATGTCAACCATAGCCTTTGGGAATTAATAATAAAATATTATTCCCTTAGAGGTAAGCCCTCTAGCTTAGCCCCTAGGCCTAGACACTTAGCCCCCTCCCTTACCCTATGTAGTGGAGCTTAGTCGGTCTACACGTAGCGATGTGTAATTTTTATTAATGATTTGCATAATTACATATACAAAACAGGCTCTTTGGCYTTAGCATCCTAGGCTCTCTGGCCTAATTACAACTGGGGTTCTACCTGGGGATATTACACGTTCATTCTTCAACAAATTAGCCATGAGTGGGGCATCTCACTTGGCAAGTCTTGAACCCTGGTGGTTGCTATATTAGCTACCCGCTTTCACCAATCAGGCAAGCCATCATTGACAACTCAGTTTAAGTTTCAATCCAAGGTACTCTTGGAATTGAAAGACTTATGTACAACTACCATCATTTTGCTAGTTATCGATAATGATTTAACTCTTTTGTCTGGCCTGTCTCTTGATCAAGATAGAAATGTGGCTGTAACAGAAATAAACGTGATTTGCTACAATGGCAATTACTATCAATATTGATTAGATACAAAGAGTTAATTAAAAGATCAAGTCTCTTTGTCAATACCTCAACATGTAGATTTTATATCTATGACCTTGTATTGTGAATGAAAACGTATTTATTTGAGGCTGCTACATCTGTGACTTTTTATAGTGGCATTTTGAAGCCTACCTTTGTGAGGGTGTATATGGATGTAGTAAGCCCTTTAGCTCCACATACATTATTGCCCCTTGTAAGGTTATCTCTGGATGTAGTAAGCCCTCTAGCTCCACATACATTGTTGCCCCCTTGTAAGTTTATCTCTGGATGTAGTAAGCCCTCTAGCTCCACATACATTGTTGCCCCCATTGATGATGAACTGAGTGTGGTAAAATCCCTTGTTATCCTACTTATATGAATGTAAAATTCTAAATTGGGTTATAACCTAGGTGCCTTTGGACAGGTCTTGTTACACAATATAGCTTGCTTATGAATCATGACGATAATTTGGTCCATTATCAATAAATAAGAAGTTATCATTAAATTTTTGTCAGTTAGCTTACACTACTGCTTTCTATGAGGATAACTATGTTGGTATAATACCATGCTGCGAGTGTGGTAAGCTTATGCGATTACAATGGGTCTAATGAGAATGTCAAGCCAGTGGCTGTCATTTTCTTTCAGTATGCTTTGTGTTTATTAACATTTTTCAGGAGAGAAACTTATGCTTGGCATTTGTATCTGAACTTTGTTTGTCCTTGAGCGTACCAACTTAGAAAGTGAAGTTTTCTCTCTCTGCACATTTATAAGATATAGATAAAAAGCTGTCCAAAATTGTGACGTGTCTTGTTTGGGATACATTTATCTGAAGGTGAAGTATGGTTATATATTGAGGTACCATGGAAATTTTGAATGAAATAGGTTGAGAAATAAAAAATAAAGAAACTAGAGACAAAAATGTTTGTGTATTAAGCTGTCTCAAGTTCTTCCATCTGGCTATCTATTGGGGTTGTAAACATCACAGAAGAAGTGATAGAGGCCCCTTGCAAATGAAGTTTGCTGAGAACAAGTGCAATCATTGTATTGTTTTCAAAGATGGAAATTCTATTCAAGGAACTCTTGCCTGTGAATAATGATCATTAATTACTGAAAATGGAGAAAACTTCTCATCCTTAGCTGTGAATTAAAAGTGGTGTGAATATTGGGAAAACAAAATTCATACCATCCATTGGCTTTGCCCCTTCTAGTAGGTAAGATGTCATCTTTGTGTGCTTGATTGCTCTGAACGATAATTACAAAACTCAGTGAGGCCGTACTGTAAGAGTTTGACTTGGACTTGGCAAAAACGTGGGGTAAAAGCTCCATTGACTTGTTACTCAAACTCATAGCTGGATAGTATGAGTCATGTTGAGAATGATGTAATCTTCACATAGGGCTACAACCTATTCTATCTGGTGTTTCTAGGTTATTAGGCTAAGGCGGACCTGGGCTAAACACCCTTGTGTGCATTTATTGTAATGACTTGGATATGGTTAAGAGCGATGGTTGACTTAGTCAATCTTGTGGGCCCATAAACCCTTCTTGGGTTAAGTGCCCTACCTACTTGAAGGGTATAAATAAAAGATATCTTGTGTGATCTTGTTAAGGCAAGAGACCATTCTTTAGCCTATGGGCAACACTCTTTAATCTAACAAGTGTTAAGCCAACAGGCACCCACATGTGTCTTTTTTTGTGTTTGTTATATTTTCTCTTGGAGTTCTTGGGCTGGTTTGGCATCTTCTTGTGATTGGTATTTTTTTATTTTGGAGTGTCCGCTTTGCTAGGGCTGAGTTATCTTGGAACAACTTGTTCCTTGGCTGTTCATTTCTCTCACTGGTGCATGTTGTCATTTTAGTCTGGTGCATTGAGTAGGGCTGCCATCTTTCTCTCTTACTGCAGGTTTCGGGTTTGATTTTTGGTTCTGTTCAATCCCCTCTTGTTTGTGATCTCAACATGGAGTCAGAGCAGGTGTGAACTTTACCCTTCCTACATGCTTGTGGGGTTTCTTCTTGGTTTTGCTGGTGTATATTCCAGCCTTATATGTATTCCGAAGAAGACTATTTGGAGAAGCTTTTGGTTTATTTTGCTGGCTGGAAGGTATGTTTTTTTCTCCATTTTCAGCACAGATTATAGAGAACTTGTCCACTGATTGAGCATTCAAGCATTTCAGGGTTTTATATGCTAGCTGTTCATGCTGGTTTCTGTGCACCAGCACCTTATTTCACCCTCTTATTTGCTACTGATCCAAACTTTTGGCTGGCAAAATTGCTCAAGGGCTGGTAAACATGCCTTTTTCGGGGGTTAACTCATTAATTCAAGGTTGCCTAGGGTTTCTCTAGGGTTTACCCTATCTTCAGATAATCCAGCATACCTTCTGTTACATTTTTTGCAGCGATAATTTGTCACCTGGGTTGCGTTTTTTGCTAAGGCTTACACTGTCCTAACTAAAGAAAACAGCACTGCAGTTTTCCTGGAAGGCTGGTCTATGAAGGGGATGCTTTGAATACTTTTAAGGAGTCTACTCCTTTACCGAACCTAATAACCTCAGAATGTTTTTTTTCTCAATTCAATGGAGTTACTTATATTTGGGCAGATCTGAAACATAAGCACTCTATATGCAATATGGAGAGTTGTTTAATGTGTTTTCAAGTCTTGCTCGACTTATCTTCAGGTGATTGAAGAGCTTGTAGGAGTAATAGTGTGCAACAGGGGTCTTCTAGTTGATACTATTGATATCGTTTACATTGCACATCTAGTCGTGCATTCATAGATTTGATCTATTGTGCCAAATGCTTGATTGAGGTACGACTTAATCAGTTTTGCATTTCCGGTGTTTTTGGATGAAGTGCATGGGCCCATATTTCAGTACATTGTATATATAATTCTTCTAGTATAAATGCTATATATATTTTACGGTCCACTAGGATCATTTCCACTACCCTTCTTTGATGATTCTTTTGTGGATGATTCTCAACTTATTGTAGTGGATTTTTCTTTATTACAGATTGATGTACCTTCTACATAGACTTCTTCTACACTATTGTTGGACTTGATGGTTTCTCTTTATGATGCACATATGGCGGTGCATTTTTCTTATTGGGCCTTACCTGTTCCAAGATATTATAATTTCATTATTGACCTTGCCACATTTGAAGACTATTGTTTATGGTGGTGGTTTTACTGTGGATACTTCAATATGTTGTGATGATACATTTCAACAGTTGATTGATAGTGACGTTCATGGGCCTATGGCCACTTGTTTGTGCGGGGAGATATTTGCTTTCTCACCTTCTTTGGTGAAGCTTCTATGCCCAGGTTCGCAGGATCATTTTCCTTAATGAATTCATCGACAAATGAGTCTTGGTTTGCTTTAGTGGATCCTGCTATATTTTTGTTAGAGGCCACCTTGTCTAGTTGTGGAACCATGTTGGTATCGGAGGTATGGTGTTTTGGGGAGTTTTCTTTACCATATGCATTGTGTTCAACATCAAGGTGGGAGGTTGTTATGTAATGCCTTCTCCCCAAGGCCTTCTATTTAGATTGAGTGGTGGTGTTGAGAATAGGACCAACCCTATTGTGAGTTTGGTATCCATATGTCCACTCTTCTTTGTAATGGCTACAACCAAACTTGCATTTGATGCTTCCATTTCATAAAAGAGAATGACTTCTCATCGGATCCATTTGCACCAACTACTTCATCTTTGACTAGGTCAAGGCCCATGTCTATATTTCTTGGTGCTACTATTGTTGCTTCTATTATTGATATTGTTGAGTTTCTTGATGGCCCTATGGAGAGTTCTAAGGAACATTCTCCTTATTTAGGGGTCCTTATTGCTCAGGGTATTAATGATCTATTGCTATCTCTACTGGCCAAACCCTATAGGTGCTATAAATGAGGCCAACCCCATAGATGTTGTAAACAGGGTCAACCCTATATCTCTTTGTATCACCTTAGTTCTCTTCACATAGAGGTATGACCTATTCCATTTGGTTTCTCTAGGTTATTAGTTTAAGGCCAACCTAGGCTAAACACCTTTTGTGTGCATTTATTGTAATGACTTGGTTATGGTTAAGGCCAATCTAGCCAATCTTGTTGTGGGCCCATAGACATTGCTTGAGGTAAGTGCCATACCTATTTGAAGGGTATAAACCCTCAAGCTCATTTGTAAAAGATATTTTGTGTGATCTCTTGTTAAGGCAAGAGAGCCTCTTGTTTGTGATCTCGATTCTCAACAAATTAAGCAAGTCGGTATTTTTTTGGTTCTCTGAAAATGCTTCACTTACTACTTTAGAGAACAAATAAGTACATCAAGGTTCAAAATTATTACACCATTCAGACAACAGGAGTACTAGGAAAGTCTCGGTCTACACAAAAGATAAAAATGCTATCAAATGAGCTTGGGCCCCTACAGGAAGGGACTCAACATAGCGATGGAACAAATTGAGGTTAATGCTCAAGAGCAATGCTAATTCTTGCTTAAAGCTCCTTAATTCTTGTAAAGAATTTAAAGATTTATTTTGATAAAGCACATAGAATTGAATGGGAATTCATCCGCAAGAGTTAGTGTGAATGGTGTGCTTTTGAGGTCTATTTTGTTGTAGTGTTCCATTCGTTGGCACTGTTTCTTTGTGGAAAATTAAAGGTACTATTTACCAAATGGTAACCAATTCCTCTGTTTATTTTGTAGATGACTAGACTTTAACCCCTAAATTGCTGCCTCAATGTATTGAGAGCACTATAGTATGTTGGTCACTTTTGCAAAAGTCGCTGGGGCAGGAGGATCTCCCACCTTGGTTGAACAACAGGTGGAAGTATGTAAGCCCTGTGGTGATCATTCAATATTTAGGCATCCACTTTGGTGTGAAGTGTTCTATTGCTAAACAATGGATGCTGGATCATGAGAAAATTTGAGAAGATAGTTCAAGCTTGGTCCCTCCTTGACTTACCCCTTGCTAGGAGAATCACAATTGTGGTCATAATCTTTGCAACAACTCATGTATTACTCCTCATGTCTCTTCCCTTCTCAACCAACCTACAAAGCCCTGGAGCGTGTTCTTCGAAGCTTCCTCTAGGGTAAACGAGGACAAGGTAAGCTTCCTCTAGAGTAAGCTTGGTGGCTTGGGACATTTCTTCGAAGCTTCCTCTAGGGTAAGCTTGGTGGCTTGGGACATTTCTACCTTACCTCGAGGACAAGGTGGCTTAAGCCTCCCTTACCTACAAGCCCAGGGCTTGGTCCTTCCCAACTAAGGGTGTTACAAACAGTGGAAGCGGATGCCCCTTGGCAATTCTTAGTGTGACACTGAATTCAAACAAGCACAACGCATTGGAGGGATTAATGGTCCTTTCTAGATTTGTGACGTTATTGATAATGCTGAGACCTTCATGATTTCAGGCTCAACTTTGTTCAAAAGGGTGTGGGTGGCTTGGTAGACAATCTTTGGTTCTCTTTGTTGGCAATTTGACTTTGTGATGCCTAGGACCTAGCATCCTGATCAATTTAGATGTTCTAGTCCTTAGACGGTCAGCTTGGGCTCTTGCCAAAGTATGCGCGTAAAAAGGTTGGCTAGGAAAGGTTGGTTTCTTTGGAAGGATTTTTGGATTCAGGATACCTAACAGTGGCGCATGTGGAATCTTTTGCATGGTTCCAGAAAGTTGTTTATTTAAAATGCAAATGCATGGAGCAGGCCCCATATGGAGGGATTGGAGATGGAGTGGGAAGCCTATTTATATCTATAAGATAGTGATCTTTATAATCTGATTAGTTACTCCTTTGATATTGGCACCCGCTTAAATAAAAGCTGGGGGATTGTTGATCCGGTGGTGCAATAGATGAGGCTGTGGCATTACTTATTCGGCTTGTGTGTTGTGTGGTAAGGAATCAGGATGACACAGTTCAGCATGTTTTTTGGAGGTGTCAGACAACCAGATTTTTTTGGGCATGGTTTCAGATTGAGTCAAAGTTTTAAATACCGTGAGATTAAAAGTTTGAAATGAAAATGAGTTCAGAGCATATGGATTCTTATGATGTTCTTTTAATGCAGCCTCATTGATTGAATCTTGACTGAACAGGTGGAGGAGGAGAGGGCCATTAAAACTATGCGAAAGGAAATGATTCCTCATGCACGGCCATTGCCAGCTTCTAACAAACCTTTTGTTCCAGAAAGGTAATGTGTTCTATTTGCCCTCAATGCTCTTCTGTTCTTTTTTAACAGGGATCTTAGTTTATTTCATTTATTGACAATGTGTTTGATGACAGATCATCTAAAGAATTGACAGAACCTAAGTCTCCAAAGTTTGGTCTTCCCCAACGGAGAGATCCAAGCAGTTATCAGTATTGACTGTGCAGAAAAGGTTACTATTCTAGTCATTTCTAATTTTTAACGTCTGAAACGCAATGCATTCTATGCATCTGTCTTGTTATTGGTCATTTTTGTTTTAGAAATACATGAAGAGTTGTTCAAATCTCATTAGATTTGCTAATAAATGCAAAATAAATGTGTCAGCATGAATTTTGAAATGACTGAAGGGATCAGTTGATGGCTTTGGTTCAATTTATTTTGCTCTTGTTTGGATTAGTTTTCTTCCTTTGCCCATTTTGTTATGCCTTCTTACACAGCTTGTCTAGTTTTCTTAGCAGATAGGTTTTGATTTCTCACTTGTATATTCGAAGAGAGTTTTAATCTCAGCTTACAACTGTAGGTTTCACAGAAACTTTATTTGCAGCTATTTTCCTTGTTTTCTTCTGTATTGTATATTCTATAATGTTGTAATTGTGAGCTGGGTTTTGTCTCAGGTAACAAGCCATCAAAATATAGACACAAAACAAGAACTAGAATCGATTGCATTATCTCTATCTGAAGGACTCTGAACCTTGTTGTGAAGGCAATGTGAAATTCTATTCAGGGGAAGCCTTCTTATGTAGATTGAAAAGCATATGAGTTGAAAAGATTGAAAAGCCTTCTTATTTGGTGAATGGCATATGAATTAGTAGATTGAAAAGCATGGTGAGTTCTTGTCTAGATTGAAGAGCATGTTATTATATGAGATATACAACATTGTTATGACTTGTATAAGACGAAAAATCTCTCTTGTAATAGATAAGGTTATGATGATGGTCCATTCCAATTAGCTCTTGACTTGATTATTATGGGGTGCCATAGTAAGATTTTTTCCATAGTATTGAAGGTTCCGATCAAATACAGGGGGAGCCATAAGAGGTATACCTTTCAAAGAGGTGAAGGGAATGATTCCGTTGTTATTCAACATTGTCAATTTGGGATGTGGGGTGGTGAACACCAAAACAGTACAGTCAGCACCACACCAAATATCAATTCCGAACATCAACAAGATATCTGTTGGTTGTAACTGTAACTCAAAGCAATGTAAGATTGAGGTTTATTTTCTATATATAATGATTGTCTAAACCCCTTGTCTAAACCTTATTTCAGTATTCTATTTTTACATGATTGTATCCTAACAAAGAGCTCTTGCCTTGATTCTCTTTATACCTTTTGTACATATAAAAAGGATTTATTTTGCATGGGTGGATCTCGCAAATTGTATGCCCAGCTAATGAAATGGATTCTTTGTTGTTGTAAAATGGAGGCCAATATCAAATAGGATCCCAAATGCAAAGAAAAGATAGAATAAATAGGATTGCTAGTTCATCATACTTTGTGAAATGAGAACTAGACCTTGGTGTGGATGATTGAACTTTTAAATCCTGTAAATTTTCATTGCCTATAATAATATATCGCATTCCTTGGTGACTTTCCTTATTTGCCGTTTATCAACAATACAGAGATTTAATATTTACGAAGGTCATATGTGACCATCAGGACTGACATCCTAATTCTAATACCTCCCTAATGGCCACATTAATCAATATACAAGAACCATACCCTCCCAGAGACCTAAAGATTATAGCAAAGTGTTGTTGAGTTAATGCCATTTCGAGTTGATCTTGTGGAGCTCAGGGAAGCCATTTTACCCTGCACTTGTACCATGCGTTTATGTCCTATACTTATGCCCTTAACCATGTGCTTGTGATCAGTGCCTACATACATGTCTTGCACTTGCCTCTTGCAGTAGCATTTGTGCCTTTTACTTACATCTCCTAGCCTACTCGTCAATCCCCATCCTACATCTCCTAGCCTACTCGTCAATCCCCATCCTACCTACGCTTAGCATATCTTTTGGTGTTTGTCAAACCTCTCAACTGGTGACCTCGCGGAGTTTATGCATCCTTATTCTTTGATGTCATTCTTGTTCACAAAATTAAATTGATTCTTTTTAGCTTTGCTTTGATGTTGCTTCTTCATTGCCTTCAATCCTTGTTTACCAATTTTTGGGTTCCACAACTTTTTGTATCCTAAGATGGTGTTTGTTGCCAATGTGAATCTGGCATGAAAGGACAAATAAAAAATAGACCAATAGTCAACCCTATCTTTTTAGTTCACATTTAATTAGGCCAATTGATGCCCTTTCAATTGAACACCTAGGTTTGTAGCATGTAGGAAAAAGCTAATTTAATAAAAAATTCAAATAGTTCCACGATAATAAGCAATCTCTCTCAATTTTATACTATTTCTAGAATTAATGAATGAAGTTGATATCTCAGAAGAAAAGGACATAGGGCTCTCTTATAGTATTTGTAATGTCTCTTAAAGTATTTGTAATGTAAATTGAAGGAAAAACAATAGCTTATTTTCCCTGAAAAATGGCTCAAAGTATTTGATCCGAAATGGATTTTGTTATATTTGTAATGTAAATTGAAGGAAAAACAATAGCTTATTTTCCCTGAAAAATGGCTCAAAGTATTTGATCCGAAATGGATTGTTATATTAGTTTCGAAGAAAGGTTTGTAACTGATGCTTAATAGATCCGGGGCTAAGATGGATCTAGGCTAGTTTAAATACTAATAAAAACTTTAAAATCTTATCAATATTTTTTTATCTATTTAATAAATTAATTTAAAATTATGATTTTATAATATTTCAATTTTATCTTTATTAATATTTTCACTT
>JZKD02S1862053.1:57859-67954 GCA_000966675.3 Picea glauca | reverse complement strand
TCTCCATTAAATTTATTATTGAAATAATTTATTTTGTATTCACTTTGAATTATAATACACTCATTACTTCACTTTATTATTTACCTTTTAAAATCTCTTAAAACACTTTGACTACATTGACCTTTTGGGGCTTCTAGATGACATATGAGGGTCCTCCAACTTCGTAAGGCCATAACTCTCAAACCTTGAGGAGTTATGTGACGTTCCACATACCAATAGAAATGGAATGACATGTACTATCCATATAGAATAGTATTATTTAAAAATATATCATAACTCATAACATTATCCATCAAACAAACTTCGGTCCATTACCCAAACCTCGGGTCTCCAACTTCTCATGGCCATAACTCTCTAACCGTGAGGAATTATGTGACGTTCCACATACCACATGAAATGAAATGACAAGAACTATCCATATAGGATAGTTTACCTGCAAAATTTATTGTCCTTCATCTCATTATTCCACAATTAAGCATGGGTTCTCTTACTCTGCAAAGCATCTTCCCGTGAGGGCTTTCACCATAAGGGGACCACTTTGGAGTTCATCCATCTTTATTTCTTATAAAACATGACAAGAAAATAATGATTCATCTTTACATCAAACAATATTGGGTCCATTACCCAAACCTTTGTGTTGCGGGGCTTTCTTCAAGGGTTGACATCAATGACAAGCAACCTTAATCAACAATATCCCCTTTGGCATTGATGGCAACACTCTAATGCAATACTGAAATCATATCACTCATGCTCCCCCTAGAACCATGAATCTGTCCTCTATATATGATAAATTTTCCTCTGCCCTCTGCATCTGATAAATATGCTCCCCTTGGAACCTCGCCTTGGTCCTCTGCATCTGATAAATCTCTCCACCTTTGTCATCAATGGCAAATGTATCTTTCCATATAGGGTTTCTCCCCCTGACTAAATTTTCCTCTTATGGTGCTTCCTCATGTACATATAAAACATATAAGATAAGCATTCAAAAAGAATTTATTTTGGAGTAGAAATAACTCCAAGTCTTTGGCAAATATATTCAAAGGCTTCCTGTGAAAGTGGTTTTGTAAATATGTCTACCACTTGTTCTTTTGTGCCCACATTCTCAACTCTGGTGTTCTTTTCTACAACATGTTCCAATAGAAAGTGATACTTGATTAAAATGTGCCTCGTCTTGGAGTGCATCACCAGGTTTTCTGAGATACTGATGGCACTTGTATTATCACAATATATTGGAATGGGCTCATCATACTCAACTTGTATATTGTCAAAGTTTGTTTCATCCAAAGAAACTGTGTACAACATGTTGTTGTTGCAATATACTCTGCCTCAGCTATAAGTAGAGATATTGATGATTGTTTCTTTCTTAGCCATGATACCAAACACTCACCTAAGTAGTACATTGTTCAACTGGTGCTTCATCGGTCATCAATACAACCTTCCCAATCTGCATCTGTGTAGGTAATAAGTGATAGATCTTTTCCTTTTGGATAGCATAATCCAAACTCTTATGTTCCTTTGAGATATATGAAAATCCTCTTTACTGTTAATACATGTGATTCCTTTGGTGCTGCTTGAAATCATGCCACCTGTCCAATTGTTTGCATTACATCTGGTCTGGATGTTGTCACATATAGTAGGTTTCCAATCATTGACATGTATTGCCTCTGATCTGTAGACTTCGAATCATCATTTTTTATCAACTTACAACTGGCTTGCATGGGAGTGATAACTGGTTTGCAATCTTCCATTCCGAACCTCTTTAGTATTTCTATGATATACTTGGTTTGAGAAATAAAAATTCTTTTGTTGCTTTGACATATCTGAAGTCCCAGAAAGAAGGATAGTTCTACAAGTAACGACATTTCAAATTCATTATGAATGTCTTTTGCAAATTTTTGGCTTAACTTGTCATCATCACTACCAAAAATAATATCATCAATATAAAATTCAATTAATAAAATATTACCTTGACTTACCTTGATGTAGAGGTTGTTGTCTGCACTTCATTTTCTGAACCCTGCATGCTGCAAATACTTATGCAGTCTATAGTACAATGCTCTAGGAGCCTGTTTTAGACCATACAAGGCCTTTTTTAATTTACATACATAGTCTATGTTCTTTGACAACTAAAATCTATTTGTTTGTTCAATGTAGACTTCTTCTTCAAGTTCCCCATTAAAAAAGTTGATTTTACCTCCATCTGATATACTTTAACATTTTTGGAGCATGCATAAGCTAAAAGTAAACAGATTGCTTCCATTCTGGAAACTAGGGAAAATGTCTCTTCAAAGTTGATTCCTTCAATCTGTGCATATCCTTTACATACCAATCTAGATTTTTTCCTTGTAACCTATCCATCTTCATTCAATTTATTCTTGAAAACCCATTTTGTGCTGATCACATTCTTATTCTTTGGTCTTGGAACCAATTCCCAAGTGTCATTTTTCTCTATTTGATCCAATTCTTCATCCATGACCTTATTCCAAAATTCATCCTTGTTGGCTTCTTCAAAACATCTTGGTTCAATTGTAGATAAGAGTGCTAAGTGTGTTTATTATGGTGAACAAAATTTTCTTCTAGTCTCAACTCCTGCATATTTGTTTCCAATAATATGATCTAAAGGATGATTCTTCTGTACTCGTTTTCTAGGTGTCTTTGGAGATACTTCTTGAACTTACTCTTCTTCTTCTATTGGATTCTCTTCATATTCATATTCCTCTTCTACTTCTTTTTCATCTTCTTCTTCAAAAAGTTGTTCCATTGATTTGTTTTCTTCTTCCTTTGATTCTGGTCTGTCTGTTTCATCAATTGTTACGTTGATGCTTTCCACAACTTTGTTCAATATTAGATTGTAACACTTATATTCTTTCCTTGTACTTGAGTAACCAACAAGTATTCTTTTTTCCACACGAGATTCAAACTTTCCCATTCTGCCATCTTCTCTTTTGATGTAGCATTTGCTTCCAAAAACTCTGAAGTGCTTCACATTTGTTAGTCTTTCTTTCCATAGCTCGTAGGGATTTTTATCATTGTTGTTTCTGAGCATTACTCTGTTTTGAATGTGAACTGTTGTATGCACTATTTTGAATGTGAACTATTTTATGTCAATTTGGAATCTATTAGCATTGTTCTAGTCATTTCTTGTATTGTCATGTTCTTTCTTTCAACAACTCCATTATGTTGAGGTGTCCTAGCAACAGAGAATTGTCTTTTTATTCCATGACTGCTATAGTAGTCCATAAATTCCTTTGAAGTGAACTCTCCTCCATTATCAGATCTAAAACATTTGATTCTTAAATCCATCTCATTTTCAACCATTTCCTTGTAGATATTGAAGTTTTCAAAAGCTTCTGACTTGTTCCTGAGAAAGAAAATTGCAGTCATTCTTATATAATCATCAACTAATAACATAAAATATTTTTCTCCTTTTAATCCCTTTGTTGTAGTTGGTCCAACTAGATCAGTGTGCACAATTTCTAGTGGTCTTGTTGTTGAATATTCCTTTGATTTGAACCTTGTCTTTGTTTTCTTTCCTTGTTGGAAATGCTTTCATAAAGTTTGGTTGGTTTCTTGATCTAGGGAATTTCTCTGACTGCTTCTCTTTTGCTGACTTTGACAAGGTTATCAAAATGCATGTGACCCATTCTTCCATGCCATAGCCAACTTCTATCTTCATTTCCTATACAACACTTTTCATTTCCATTTTCACTTAACACATATATGTTGTTTGAAGTTCTTGCAGTTATACCGACCAATTTCCTTGACCCTTATTTTCTTATCTCACACTTTTCTGAATCAAAAGTAAGTTTATGACCTTGGTCACACATTTGACTCACACTTAGAATATTATGCTTCATATCTTCTACCAGTAGAACATTTTGTGCCTTTTTATTCTTGTTCCCAATTCAGACTATGCCTTCTCCAATGATTTTGGATGAAATATCATTTTCAAAGGAGACTGATCCATTTTTTGCTTCTCGTAATGTAAGAAATTTGTCTTTATCACCTGTCATGTGTTTTGAACATCCAGTGTCAACATACCAACCGTGTTTCTTCTGCTTAGCTTGTAGAGTGATTGTGCATTATTCATTGTTATATTGATCTTGATTTATTATCCATGTTGTTTTCCGAGGTTCTTGTGTGTGATATCTCCAAAAATAAAATATTTTTGAAAGTTAAATTTGCAAGAAATTTCATTCCATTTTTAGTAAATTTGAATTTGGAAAAATTTTGCCAATTATGGCAATTCCGAATTTTGAATTTGATATTCGTAATTAATTATTATGACTGTTGGGAAAAGTTCTGATTGGGATTCAACTTACTATTTGACTATGACACTTGTATAAAAACATAAGATTTATATTAATTGCAAGAGGACAAATGGAACAACCATGTTAAAATCAGCTGACCATGACTCCATGAGGGGGAACCAAGTTGGCACTAACTCTGGGCTGATGATTACAAGTAGAAAATCAGAGATTTGGCCATGGGCAGCCAATAAAAATCAGGGGTTTAGAAAGCTGTGAAAATCCCCCCCCAACGGAGGGAAAATACCTGGGAAAAATTGATATATAGCATATGCGAGGAGGCAGGATGTTGCGAAGTATGCTAGAAAGATTTTGAGCTCTCCTTACTGTTATGAACACTACAGATTGAGTGTGAGGCAAGAGGATCCCGTTGAAACTGATTTCCCTTGTTGTTATGAGCACTGTTAAGTAAGTGTGAGGCAAGAGGATAACTGTTGGAATTAAAGGACAGTGTTGAAGAGGAGTTTCCAAGTTCGCCCTCATGGATTCATGGTCAGGCTAGGGGGTGAATCGGGCAAGTGACCTTATCTGCCCTATTCTACGGTTGGGAGGAATGTGGCTATTCTCTTTGTCTTTCTGTGAATTGTTCTAGATATGTAAACCTTTCCTTCTCTGTTTGCATGTCATGATGAATTATTGACTGATCGAATTGCAATTGCTTAAGAATGAATGGAGTACTTTGTTTTATATAATTCTGAAGAAATGAAATGAAATGTAGGGTAAACCCTAGAGTTTGAATTGTTAGCTATCGAGGAAAAACTATTTTAGTGTCTTTACCGGAAGGAAATCGAGATTTGGTAATTTATTAGAAAGCATAGCTGTGTTAAATAGAATACTATTTCATTATATTATACTAGAGATCATCCCCAGATCAATGTCTCATATGTATATCCAATTATTTTATCATTTTGATATAAGATTTGTGCAGACGCTATCCCAGAAGTAATTATGGGGTTTAAAAATTTTACATACCTATGTGTACAGGCATCTCCCTATGGATTATCTCTTAATTCTGGGTGATTTGTTCTATAGAATTAAAATTACTGTTGGAACGATTACACAATAGGTATTAGCTATGTGTGAAGATATATATAAATATATATTTATATAGATAACCATACAAATTACATGACTCATTTAAATGCCTGATATAGGTATATTCAACAGGGGCGAAACATAATGGAAGACAAATGGTCTAATTAATCATAAATGCATTTTCTGGAAATGAAATAATGAAAAGAATAGTCTAACTAGTCATAGTTGAACTTCATGGAAATTAAAGGATGGAGAGCTCCATAAGCATAAGGATTCAGGGATGTTTAATCAGAACCTTTACTGAAAACTTTTGTTTAATTGTTTAAACCTTAGAGAATAAATGGTGTGAAAAAACCGAAGTCAATTGGGTTTCGACAATTACAAACGTCGAACACAAAAAAATAAGAAGTGTCGAATCGTGAAATGCGAAAGGACTATGGGCCCCGCATTTCGAGATTTCATGGGTTTTGAACACCTGATTCATAAACTAAATGAAACAAGAAGTGCCAAATTGAGAAATGCGAAAGGACTGTGGGCCCAACATTTCGGGGTTTCAGGGTTCGAGATTTCAGGATTTAGTAAAGCAAAGGAACTCCATGCATATGTAATAAGCAAATCCCGAATGATGAAATAGGAACTTGGTATTTTACCTTCTTTTAAAATATGCTCAGCGTTTTTTTGAATGATTCGTGTATCTGATTTTATGCATCTAATTGTGCTCATTTGAAATAATTTCCATAGATGACATCAGATTGTTGTAAGAAGTTTATCTTCAAAGACTAAATTTTAGGAATGGTTCCTTACGAAACAAAACGCTAGATAAAACTATCTACATATGAACTTGAAAGAACAAGATCCACCTATAGGAGCATTTTTAGCTCTGAAATTCAAATTCTAGGTAGGGTTTTCTATGTATAGATGAGCTTGAAAGGTACTGATCTATTTATAGGCATATGTTTACTTATGTAATTAAAGTTCTAGCAGATCTATCCTTGAATAATTGAATTGGAAAAAGCGTGTACATATAGTACTTCAAGATTTTGGGGTTTCATGATTCAGGATTTCACGACTCCGACTATAACATTTCTGGGCCCTTTGAACTCTCGGGACCCAAAATGTCAAAAAGGGGCTTAATGTTGGACAACTGAGAGGGGGTGGGTGAATCAGTTCTTACCATGCTTAAGAAATTATGATTCTTTTAAAATCTTTACAAGGCACTCAATGATGATCAAAATAATGCAGGGAAATAAACAATGGCACATTCAACATCAGTCACATGTATGAAAAACACAGAGACAAATATTTCCCAAGGAAACCCATACAGGGTAAAAAACTATTCTTCTTTATATGATAAGTATTATTTACATTCTTTACATTATCATACATATGAGAACCAACTCATTGTGAGGCTACAACCTCCGTTTTGCAAGCTGCAACTTGCTGAGAGCACCAACTCTTTGTTTTTCTCTAGCACCCACTAGAAGGAAGCACCAACTCCCTGGTTTCTCTAGCACCAACTAGAAGGAAGCACCAACTCCCTATGTTCAAGAACCCACTTGAACCTCTAAGGACACTAGTCCTCCCTAGCACCTCCCAACCACCCTGATTATGAATCTTTGCTACTGAAACTCATTACAGTGATATAATGTTCAACAATGGCTTACTAGACTCATCATTGTTCTGTTGCATTTTGTTGCTCTGTCTGACTCACTGCCTTCCTACACACATGACTTGCGCTGTTTTTTCTTCTGCCTTTTATGCTCTTTGCACCATGTCCATTCACTACACAGTTCCTGTTCTATTCAATTTAGCTACTGCACTCCCCTCCTTCTTCACGCATGAATCACCTTCAACAACTACAATCACAGCTACACCAACAACAACTCCAACTCTTCTCTGTATCTTGTACTTATATTTTCTGTGCTACTTGTGCATGCAATGCACACAATTCCTCTGCATGCTCATACTGCACCAATCTCCTCCACATCTCAAGTGCTCTGCGTGATCATCATGACTCTTCATCTTCTCTGGTAGTTCATCCCCTATGTCTATCATCACTAGGTGTTATGCTGAGATTCCTTTTTATCTCTAGCAGTTGAGACTCTTTGTTTCCTCTATTACAGTCGAGCTCATTATTTATGTTTTATTTATGAGCTCCAACCCTCATCCATCTGTCAATTTCCTCCACAAATCATCTTCATTCTACTGGCAGATTCCATGTAACTCTTCAGCTCCTCTGGAAATCACACAGAAGTCTCTTCGCATCCTCTAGTAGAAACCATCAATGGTTTCTAGTAGTTACACTGTGAGGATCAACATTAGCCCTTTGATCATTCTCATGTTCACCTCCATCATTGGATTAACTCTGATGAGTTCTTGGATTATTTACCCATTTTTCACTTTCACAATTCGAAGATTCTGTGATGAGACATCTTGAGTCTCCATGTCACGAGTTCTGAAACTCCGAAACGAAGCATTTTTGTGCTAGCTCCTTCCTTTATATGACCATGGCTATGACCAAGAGCTTGTTCATAACGTGCTTTTCACGATTTTTCATTTCGCCTTTTCCTTAATTCCATTGTGAAGTTTCTCGACTTTCCAAGTCGTGATCCTCGAAACGCCAAAAAGAAGCTTGTCTACAAGTACTCTTCTCTTCAGCTCTTCGATGGTGTGACCATCAGCTGAGACCACATGCTTATGCATAAAGCTCTTTCACGATTTCACATTTCGTTAATCAAGAGATGAGGCATCTCGACTCTCCAAGTCGCGATCCCCGAAACCATGAAATGGATCTTATCTAAACTGACTCCTTCCCTTCTCGTGACCACCGGCGTTGACCACAGGCTTTGCCAAAAAGGTGCTTCATATTTCATGAGTTTATAAACTTCATCGAGTCTGATTGATGGTTGAAATCTCCATAGATATGATGGTATAGATCTTATCGTGATCTTGCATCTCGTTGTTCCTTAGATGGAGGCTCTTGTCACTCCAAGTCATGATAGGCGAAACTCCGAGATGGAGCTCAGATCGATGGTCCACATTCTAGGTGAACTGACGATCCTGATCCTTTGGCGATCTCACATCTCGCTGTTCCTTAGATGGAGACTCTCGTCACTCCAAGTCATGATAGACGAAGCTCCGAGATGGAGCTTAGATCAATAGTACAGAACCCTTCGTGATCTGATGGTCCAGATATTATCGAGATTTTGCATCTCGCTATTCCTATGATGGAGGTTCTCGTCACTCCAATTCGCTATAGGCGAGACTCCCAGATGGAGCTCAGATCAATGGTCCTCATTCTTGGTGATCTGATGGTCCTGATCTTCTCATGATATCGCATCTCACTAATCCTTAGATGGATATTCTTGTCACTCCAAGTCACGATTCATGAAGCTTCAAAATGGAGTCTTTGACAAGCTCTGATCTTTATCCACGCGTCCTCTTGATTCAACGGTCCACGACTGTCCTCAATGGATGACCAGGATTCCTTCACATTTTTGGAGAGTTGGATGACTCTTGGACTTATCTGCCTTCCAACTTCACCATATCTAACAGCTATTGATCCTTTGTAGTTACCACATATCCCGCGGCCCAGATCTTCTTGTGATTTTGCCACTTTGCGATTTCGCCGCTTCACGATTTCATCCACCTTGTGATTTTGTCACTTCATGATTTCGCCACTTCGTGCTCTTTAATGAACGTGTCATCGTTGTTATTTCCATCAATGAAAAGATTACTCCCAACTATAAACCTTGCAACACTCTCCCCCTTTGGCATTGATGGCAACCTTGATCATCTGCGCTAATCTGTTTGGACCTCCAACTGTAGCATCCGATCCAGACCACTCCTTTTCTCCCCCTTTGACATCAATGTCAAAGAAAACATGCTCCCTCTGAGCTATTGCATTAATTTTAGGAGGTATCAGATATGCAACCAATACAGGACTCCCCCTAACAGGATGGACTCTCTTAGATGTGAGACGGGATGACACCCAGCTTCTGTCTGAGATATTCAAATGGTGTCTTGGCTAGGGGTTTAGTAAAGATGTCTGAAATTTGTTCTGTAGTGGGAATGTAATGGACCTAAACAATCTGATTGATGACCTTCTCTCTCAAAAATTTATATTTTATGGGAATATGCTTGGTCTTGGAGTAGAAGACAGGACTTTTAGACACACTGATGGCACTAGTGTTATCACAATGAATTGGGATCGATGTTGTGTATTTTACCTCCAAGTTTGCAAGTTTCTAAATCATCCATAATACCCGAGTGCAACAGGTAGCAACAACAATGTACTCTACCTTTGTGGTTGATAAAGAAATGGAACCTTTCTTTTTACTAAGCCAAGCTACTAAGGAGTCACCCAAGAAGAATGCTCCTCCACTGGTACTTTTTCTCTCATCAACACAGTTTGCCCAATCTGCATCTGAATAAGCAGTCATCTGAAGATTTTGATTTCTGGGATACCACAGACCATAAGTCATTGTTTCTTTCAAATACCTGAATATCCTTTTGACAGCTTGCAAATGACACTATTTAGGTGCAGCCTGATATCTTCCTACCATTCCTACAACATGCATTATGTCTGGGTGAGATACTGTGATGTACAGTAGGCTGCCTATCATTGATCGATATGACCTTTGATCAACATCAGGTGAATCATCATCCTTGCTTAATTTACATCCAGTTACCATAGGTGTACCCATAGGTTTATAATCTTCCATTTGAAACCTTTTCAACATTTCTCTTAGAT
>JZKD02S1862053.1:39997-55897 GCA_000966675.3 Picea glauca | reverse complement strand
GAAATCTTAATTTCTCATGTCTAAGTCTTAGGGAACAATTTACATCTTTGTGACCAAAGTTAGAACAGTAGAAACAATAGCCATAGAAAAATTCTTTGTACCTGGAAAATGGTTGTGTTGTTTGAGAAAATCGATTTTTTCCAGGGTGATGAAGTCATTCAGTAGTGAGCACATTACTTCTTTGTTCTACAGATTAAGATCTGGCATATTTTACCTTACTCGACCTGGGTGGATGATTGTCTTCCTTTGTTTCTGCATGATTGTTATTGTCATTGGTTGTACTTTTGACAAACTTGATGGGTTCTTCATTTCCTAGCTTACCACTGCTTGATCCCTCTTCATAACCCAAGCCAGTTTTCAGCTTTGGATTCCTTTACTGATTTAGAATGGTGGCCAATCCTTCTAAGGCTTTGATACTTGACAGATTCTGATTATACAAGGCTTGAAACTTCTCCATTTCTTTCCTCATTTTCACTACTTCTTGTTCTAATGCTTCACATATTTCCTTCTTTTCTGATAGTTGTTGTTTCAGAATCTCTTCGATTTTCTTTGCCTCTTCCAATTCTACTTTTAGTAATACAAGGTCTTCATCAGGTTCTTTACTGTCTTTCTCAAACTGTATCAACAATTGTCTTTTCTTTCTGTTCTTGATTCTTAGTCTATCAATCTCTTCTAGTGCATTGATCAGTTCTCCTTCCATGTCAACCACAACTTCTTCTTCATCACTCCCTATGCTTTTATTATCATAATCCTCTTTGGCCATAAGTATGAAGTTATTTAGTTTATCTTCAATAGAGGAGTCATCTTCTTCATCATCTAAAGGATCATCATCATTTTTTATGAACATACTTTTCTTCTTAAAGTTTTTCTCTTTAAGGAAATTTTTGTGTTTGTACTTCTCCTCTTCATCACATGTCTGATCCTTTCCTTTGTGGGGACATTTATTTGCAAAATGACCTATCCTACCACAGTTAAAACATTTGAAAGGTAGTTTACCTTTGTATTTTCCTGATCCCTTCTTCAGTCTCCACAAATTTTGCTTCAATTTCATCGGGCTGAGAATCCTCATTCTTGTCTTCTTTAAATGATGCTTCTCTGGAGGTAGGTTTATCTTTAACTATTCTCATTTCATATGCAGTCAATGTTCCTAGAAGTTGATCAAACCCCGAGGTTTTTAGATCATTAAGTTATTCTATAGCAGAGATCTTTGGGTTGATCCTATCTGGGAGAGATCTCAAGATTTTCTAAACTAAAGAAGCTTCATCAATTGTTTCACCAAGTGCCTTCATTGCATTTACCAATTCTTCTACTCTTAGAAAGTATTTTCCAACAGTTTCATCTTCCTTCATCTTCAGCTGTTCAAACTATATTCTTTAGGTTTGAAGCTTTGTATCCTTCACTTTCTCATTACCCTCATAGATACTAATGAGTTTGTCCCACATTTCTTTGGAAGTTCCTAGGTGCATAACTTTTACAAATTTTTCTTCTGCAAGCCCACTCAAGATAGCATTCATAGCCTTAGTGTTGAAGCTAAATTCTAGTTTTTCATCCTTATTAGCTAGCACAACTCGCTTTACATAACCAGTATCTACCACATCCCAGACATCTGCACCTAACGACATTATGTAGGTTCTCATTATAACTTTCCAGAAGGCAAAGTTTGTTCCATTGAATAGAGGGGCCTTATTGGTTGAATTTGCTTCATGGCTTGACATGTTTAAGCTCTAGGATCTACCCTTAGATAAAAGGGGCTGGCTCTGATACCAATTGTTGGAAAACTAAGAGGGGGGGGTGAATCAGTTGTTACCGTGCTTAAACAATTATGCTTCTTTTAAAATCTTTACAAGGTACTCAATGATGATCACAATAATGCAGAGAAATAAACAATGGCACATTCAGCATTAGTCACATGTATGAGAAACATAGAGATAGATATTTCCCAAGGAAACCCATACAGGGTAAAAACCTCTTCTTCTTTATATGATAAGTATTATTTACATTCTTTACATTATCATACATATGAGCACCAACTCATTGTGAGGCTACAACCTCTATTTTGCAAGTTGCAACTTGCTGAGAGCACCAACTCTCTGTTTTTCTCTAGCACCCACTAGAACGAAGCACCAACTCCTTGGTTTCTCTAGCACCAACTAGAAGGAAGCACCAACTCCCTATGTTCAAGCACCCACTTGAACCTCCGAGGACACCGGTCCTCCCTAGCACCTCCGAACCACCCTGATTATGAATCTTTGCTACTAAAACTCATTACAGTGATATAATGTTCAACAATGGCTTACCAGACTCATCACTGTTATGCTGCATTTTGTTGCTCTGTCTACTTCACTGCCTTCCTACACACATGACTTGAGTTTTCTATTCTTCTACCTTTTATGCTCTGCGCGCCATGTCCATTCACTGCACAGTTCCTCTTCTGTTCAATTCAATTGTTGTACTCCCCTCCTTCTTCATGCATGAATTACCTTCAACAACTACAATCACAGCTACACCAACAACAACTCCAATTCTTCTATGTATCGTGTACTTATATCTTTTGTGCTACTTGTGCATGCAATGCACACAATTCCTCAGGCTGCGCCAATCTCCTCCACATCTCAAGTGCTCTATGTGATCATCATCACGACTCTTCATCTTCTTTGGTAATTCAACCCCTGTCTATCATCACTAGGTGTTATGCTGAGATTCCTTTTTCTCTCTGGCAGTTGAGACTATTCGTCTCCTCTGTTACAGTCAAGTTCATTCTTTCTGTTTTAGTTACGAGCTCCAACCCTCATCCAACTGTCAATTTCCTCCACGAATTGTCTTCATTCCACTGGCAGATTCCATGTAACTCTTTAGCTCCTCTAGAAATCACACAGAAGTCTCTTTGCATCCTCTGGTAGAAACCATCAATGGTTTCTAGCAGTTGCACTGTGAGGATCAACATTAGCCCTCCGATCATTCTCATGTTCACCTCATCGTTGGATTAACTTTCATGAGTTCTTGTGTTATTTACCCATTTTTCACTTTCGCAATTCAGAGATTCTGCGATGAGACATCTTGAGTCTCCATGTCACAAGTTCTGAAACTATGAAACAGATATTTTCTACGCTGCCTCCTTCCTTTATATGACCCTGGCTATGACCAAGCACTTGTTCATAATGTGATTTTCATGATTTCACATTTCTCCTTTTCCTTAATTCCATTGTGAGGTTTCTCGACTTTCCAAGTCGCAATCCCCGAAACACTGAAAAGAAGCTTGTCTGCACATGCTCTTCTCTTCAGCTCTTCGATGGTGTGAGCACCAACGGAGACCACGTGCTTATGCATAAAGCACTTTCATGATTTTGCATTTCATGAATCTGTAGATGAGGCATGTCGACTCTCCAAGTCACGATCACTGAAACCCCGAAATTGAGCTTATTTGAACTAATTCCTTCCCTTCTCGTGACCACCGACAGTGACCACAGGCTGTGCCAAAAAACCTATTCATATTTCATGAGTTTATAAACTTCATCGAGTCTGATCGACAGTTGAAATATCCATAGATCCAGTGGTCTAGATCTTATCGCGATCTCACATCTCGTTGTTCCTTCGATGGAGGCTCTTCTGACTCCAAGTCGCGATAGGTGAAACTCCAAGATGGAGCTCAGATCGACGGTCCACGTTCTAGGTGATCTAACAGTCCTGATCTTTTCGCGATCTTGCATCTTGTCGTTCCTTAGATGGAGGCTCTCATCACTCCAATTCACGATAGGCGAAGCTCCGAGATGGAGCTTAGATCAATGGTCCAAAACCCTTGGTGATATGATGGTCTAGATCTTATCGTGAGTTCACATCTCACGATTCCTGTGATGGAGGTTCTCGACACTCCAAGTCACGATAGGTGAGACTCCGAGATGGAGCTCAGATCAACAGTCCTCGTTCTTGGTGATCTGACGATCCTGATCTTTTCGTGATCTCACGTCTCACTAATCCTTAGATGGAGATTCTCATCACTCCAAGTCACGATTTCCGAAACTCTGAAATGGAGCCTTTGACAAGCTCTAATCTTTCACCACACATTCTCTTGATCCAACGGTCCACAACTGTCCTCGATGGATCACCAGGATTCCTTCATAGTTCTGGAGAGTTGGATGACTCTTGGACTTATCCACCTTACAACTTCACCATATCTAACATCTATTGATCCTTTGTAGTTACACTAGATCCTGTGGCCCAGATCTTCTCATGATTTCACCACTTTGTGATTTTACCACTTCACGATTTTGTCCACCTTGTGATTTCATCACTTTGCAATTCCGCCACTTCGTGCTCTTTAATGAACGTGTTGTCATTGTTCTTGCCATCAATGACAAGCTTACTCCCAACTGTAAACCTTCCAACACTTAATGGGTTTTTTCCATTTCACATTTTGGGGTTTCACAATTTTGGATTTCACGATTTCCGGCTACAATATTTCTGGGCCCTTCGACTTCCTGGGACCCGAAATGCCGAAAAGGGGCTTAACGGTTTTTGGCCTTTTCACCTGAAATCAACAATCCCGATTCTTTTAGGATTTCACGAACCATAAGTTCGTGATACATCGACTCCAAAATCCCTTGTTGCCCCAAACACCGAACTTCAAAATGACGAAATTCAAGATCGAGATCAACGGCTCCTGTTGCTTCTCATCCAACGGTCGCTACTCCTCCTGAGCTTCTGAGTGCTAAAAGATGATTAGTATTAACCCTCCCATAGATCTACGAGATTCAATGGTCTATGGGATTTCGGTACTTTCCCATGAAGAAATCTTACCATTCGTTCACTCCGCTTAAGGATCGTTGGCCAAAACGACTTAGCGTTCTCCACCTGAACTCGACATCTGCGAGACAATTTTTTGTCTCTGCCTCCCTCTGAATACTTTGAAGGTGTTATCCCTTCTGAGCTTCATCTCTCTGAACATCAAAGGTTCCTTCGACCTGAGTTTAGACATTTCCTTTATACATAATTATGTTGGAGTAGTTTGAGAGTCAAGGGAAGTGATAGAATTATGGAAAGAATGTACCCTCATAATCTTTTATGTTCAAAGTAAACTAGACTGGCGTAGTAATGACATTATGGTCCATGGACATAAATGAATCTTACCTTCTCTTAAATTCTAAGATTAAACGAAATTGAATTATGTCATAGAATTTTCTTTTATGGTGAATTTGAGGTACATTACATATGGTATCAAAGCAAAGGTTACAACACTAGGCTTGAACAGGGCCACATTAATTGCTTAGTACATATTCTGATTTATGAAAAAACTAATAAATCTTGTGGTTACAAACATAAAGCCTTTCTGTTTTGTGTTGATTATGGCAGCCCAAGAAGGTGCATAAATCAAGATGGAAGGGAATCTGCAACAAGGACCTCCTGGAGATCCAAGACATAACAATTATGGAAGCTCACCCATGAAGGTGTTGGAAACAATGAGGAATCTTATTGTGGAACTGCAGGTTTTCAAGGCTAACAATGAAAAATTGAAGAAAGCATAGCAGGAACAACAAGAGATAAATGCAGTCCTGCTGCGTAGTATAGTAACCAAGAAAAGCCCAAAAGATGATAACCATGATGAGGAGGTCAGCAAAAGGGCCTCCAATAATTCTGGTGCGGAAACAGAAAAATGAGATAGTTCGTCAGAAGGGACACCTTCAGCTAAGGACAAAACTATACTAGACAAAAAAAGAAAACAAGTAGACCACCTTGAAGGAAAATTTAAAAAGATTAAACCAACTACCTTTGATGCAGAATCCAGGACAGGAGAAGAAGTTGAGGCATGGTTGTTGGACATCAATAAATACTTCCAGATCTACAACGATTCCAACAACATGAAGGTCAGAATGGTGATCTACAATCTGAATGGGAAGGCCAACATTTGGTGGCAAGATCTAAAGTTGGCCAAGGGCCTAAAGGAGAAATAGTTAGAATGGTCTGACTTTAAGAAGTATTTCAAGAAACAATACCTTTCTGAAAGCTATTATGAAAGGAATATGAAAGAATTTTACAAGTTACGACTCAGACAGATGACAATGGAGGACCTTATAAATAAATTTTTTGAACTACTAAGGTTCATACCGTACATCGAGGAGGATAAGGTAAAAATCCAACGATTCTTAAGCTATTTACAACAGGCCTACCAGGACAGAATTGAGTTTGACAACCCCAAATCCTTGAGTGAGGTAATCAGGAAAGCACGAATGTGCTATGACTAGTATAAACATCGGGTAGACTTTCCCAAGACCTTGAAGGATAAGAAGAAAGATCAAATGAACCAGTGGAAGAAGGGATACCAGCCATCTCCTTATCAGAATGTAGCAAAAATTTTCCAAAGAAGGATTTTCACTCCAATCATCTGAATACACAAGGTAGCGGTAAACCTGTAAACCTGGGAACGAAGAAGTTTGGGGACAAATCCCATAAGCCACTAAAGTATTGGGAGTGTGGAGAGCCTCATCTAAGGAGGAACTGTCCACGTTTAATTGTAGCCAACATAACTGTGGTTCATAATTTGCAGGAAGCGTCGACAGTGGGAGATGTGGGTAGAATTTTGCATCGGATAAATGCAGCCATAGATGGTCGAAAAGCTGGCCACCAGTCCTCGGTGGTGGAAATCGAAGGTAAAATCAACGACACTTGAATTTTTGTTTTAATTGACCCTGGAACTACATTAAGTTATATTACTCCCAATGTAGTAGAGTCGAATAAACTTAAGAAACTGAAGCACACAAAATCATGGCTTGTACAACTAGCAACAAGTACTAAAGGAAAGGTAGTTGACTTTATTTATGATCTTGAGTTCAACTTAGATGGTCAAAGGATAAGGACCAATATGAACATCCTACCACTAGGATCTTATGATATGATTATCGGGATGGATTGGTTGGAACAACACAAATTAGTGCTAGACTGTTATACAAAGATACTTAGCTATAAAGATAATTTTGGCACTGTTAGAACAGCCCAAGGAATACCAAAACATGTATCAATCAGACAAGTTTCAGCGATGCAACTCAAGAAATGTACTAGAAAGGGATGTCAAGTTTACGCCATCCAAGTGATGAATCTATTAGAAAAAGAAGATAAGCCCAAGTTAGAAGACTTTGTTGTCGTACGTGAATTCAGAGACATGTTTGTGGATGACATACCAGAATTACCTCCTAGAAAGGAAATAGATTTTTCCATAGACTTACTACCTGGATCAGATCCTATCTCAAAATCACCCTACCGAGGGAGTCTACCAGAACTGACAGAATTAAAAATACAATTACAAGAATTGTTGGACAAAGAGTACATTAGACTGAGTGTCTTTCCATGGGGAGCACCAGTCCTCTTTGTGAAAAAGAAAGACGGTACTTTAAGACTATGTATCGATTATAGACAACTGAACAAAATGACTATTAAGAACAAATACCCCTTACCAAGGATAAATGATCTGTTCGATCAAGTGGGTGGGGCCAAGATCTTTTCAAAGTTGGATTTACGATTCGGTTATCATCAAATTAGGATAAAAGATGAGGACATAAACAAAAAATATTTTCGAACAAGATATGGACACTATGAATTCGTAGTCATACCTTTTGGACTCACTAATGCGTCAGCCACATTTATGTGCCTGATGAATAGTATTTTCAGTCAATACTTAGACAAGCTCGTGGTAGTATTTATCGACGATATTCTAGTCTATTAAAAAACGGAGGAAGAACATGATGAACACTTAAGGATAGTGTTGCAAACGTTGAGAAAACACAAATTGTACGCCAAATTTGACAAGTGTAACTTTTATCAAAAAGAAATACAATATCTAGGACATGTAATTTCAGCAGAAGGCATTGTCGTAGACCCAGAGAAGACAAAATCCATTATGGAATGGCCAGTACCTAAGGATGTAGCAGATATCCGGTCATTCATGGGAATCACCAGATGTTACCGTAGGTTTATAGAAGAATTTTTCAATATAGCCTACCCTATCACATCATTACAAAAGAAAGGGACCAAGTTTAACTGATCGTAAAAGTGTCAAGATAGTTTTAACAAGATGAAAGAATTATTGACATCGACGCCCATTTTGAAGGTAGTAGACCCAGATAAAGACTCCACAGTATGTGTTGATGCAAGTAAAGAAGGTTTAGGTGGTGTCCTAACTCAGGAAGGACACGTTATTTGTTATGAGTCCCGAAAATTAAAGGAACATGAGCGAAATTATGTCACTCATGACTTAGAATTGGCAGTGGTAATACACGCATTAAAAATGTGGCGACACTACATAATGGGAAGGAAATTTCTACTATTGATGGATAATAGTGGTGTGAAATATTTGTTTAGTCAACCAAAGCTCAATGCATGGCAAGCCAGATGGTTAGCCTTCTTGAGAGAATTCGACTTCGAAGTCAGACATATCAAGGGAAAAGAAAATAAAGTAGAAAATGATTTAAGTAGAAGAGTCCATGGGTTGTTTGAGGTAAATATCAACAGGGAAGAAGGTAATCTGGAACAAAAGGTAAGGACGACTGGTATTAGCGAAGAAAATTACACTAAGATGATGGAAGAATTACAAAACAGTACTGCAGCCTTATATAAACCAGATCTAAGTATCAACAAGAAGGGATTATTACGATTTAAAAAAAGACTTTACATACCAGATACAACAGAGTTAAAATTAACAATTTTGGATGAAGTGTATAAGAAACCGTACTCTGGTCATCCAGGTTACCAAAAAATGATAACAACACTTAGAAAACTATTTTGCTGGCCTAATATGAAAGGCGAAATAGAAGAATACTTGTCTAGGTTCCAGGATTCTCAAAAGGTTAAGGCCGAACACCATCATCCAACTGGCCTATTACAGCCATTACCAGTACCAGAATGGAAATGGGAGACCATATCATTGGACTTTATAACAGGTTTTCCTAAAACTCAGAAACAAAATGATTCTATCATGGTTGTAATCGATAAATGCAGTAAGTCTACACACTTTATTCCTGTAAAGTCTACTTTTAAAGCTATAAACATTGCTAAAATATTCATGAAAGAAATTTTTAGACTGCATGGTATTCCTAAAATGGTGATTTCAGATAGAGACATAAAATTCACATCCGCTTTTTGGAAGGAATTGTTTGCAGGGCTAAATACTAATTTGAATTTCGGTACGAGTTATCATCCCCAAACGGATGGACAGACCAAAAGGAAAAACCAAATCATAGAGGATATTCTCCGCATGTATGTAAGAACAAAACCAAACAAGTGGGAAGACTACCTACACCTAGCAGAATGTGAATATAACAATGGGTACCAAACTTCGGCTAAGTTGATCCCTTTTGAAATAATGTATGGCAGAAACTATACAACTCCAATTAGCTAGGATAACTCGGCTGACCGACTCATGGTTGGACTAGAGATGCTCCAAGAAATGGAGAACATGGTAAGGAAGGGACAATAGAACTTGAAATAAGCATAGGACATACAGAAGAGCTATGTAGATCATAAAAGAAGACACTTGGAATTTCAAGTAGGAGACCATGTTTATTTGAAGGTCAAAGCCCGAAAAAGCTCGTTGAAGTTAAGGAACTTTGCCAAGATGGCACCCAGTTTTTGTGGGCCCTTCAAGATACTAGATCGAATTGGACCCATAGCATATCAACTTGCACTTCCAGCTAATCTAAGAATTCATAATGTATTTCATGTTTCCTTGTTGAAAACGTATATTCATGACCCTACTCATAGTATTGATTGGGACTTGGTGTAGGTGGAACCAGAGGGTGAGTTCCAGGTGGAACCCCTGCGCATTCTGGACCAGAGAGAAATATCACTTCGGAATAGAGTCGTCGCTCAAGTAAAGGTGCAATGGAAGCACTTTAGTCCTGAGGAGGCCACTTGGGAGTTGGAGGAAGATTTGCGGAAATCTCATCCAATCCTATTCCAGGAAAGGAAAAAACATTGAGTATAGTGTTTTACTGAAGGGGGAAAGGATGTGATATCCCAAAAAATAAAATATTTTTGAAAGTTAAATTTGCTGGAAATTTAATTCCGTTTTTAGTAAATTTGAATTTGAAATTTTTTTGCCAATTATGGCAATTCCGAATTTTGAATTTGATATTTGTAATTAATTATTATGACTGTTGGGCAGAGTTCTGATTGGGACCCAACTAACTATTTGACTATGACACTTGTATAAAAACATAAGATTTATATTAATTGCAGGAGGACAAATGGAACAACCATGTTAAAATCAGCTGACCATGACTCCATGAGGGGGAAACAAGTTGGAACTACCTGTGGGATGATGATTACAAGTGGAAAATTGGACATTTTTCCATGGGCAGCCCCTGAAAATAAGGGGTTTAGAAAGATGCGAAAATCCCCCCCCAAGGGAGGGAAAATACCTGGGAAAAATTCATATATAGCATATGCGAGGAGGTAGGACACTGCGAAGTATGCTGGAAAGATTTTGAGCTCTCCTTGTTGTTATGAAAACTATAGATTGAGTGTGAGGCAAGAGGATCCCATTGAAATGGATTTCCCTTGCTATTATGAGCACTGTTGAGTAAGTGTGAGCCAAGAAGATAACTATTGGAATTGAAGGAAAGTGTTGAGGAGGAGTTTCCAAGTTCACCCTCATGGATTCATGGTCAAGCTAGAGGGTGAATCGAGAAAGTGACTTTGGCTGCCTTATTCTACGGTTGGGAGGAATGTGGATATTTCCTTTGTCTTTCCGCGAACTATTCCAGATATGTAAACCTTTCCTTTTATGTTTGCATGTCATGATGAATTATTGACTGATCGAATTGCAATTGCTTAAGAATGAATGGAGTACTCTGTTTTATATAATTCTGAAGGAATGAAATGAAATGTAGGGTAAACCCTAGAGTTTGAATTTTTAGCTATCAAGGAAAAACTATTTTAGTGTCTTTACTAGAAGGAAATCGAGATTTGGTAATTCATTAGAAAGCATAGCTGTGTTAAATAGAGTATTATTTCATTATATTATACTAGAGATCATCACCAAATCAATGTCTCATATGTATATCCGGTTATTTTATCTTTTGGATGTAAGATTTGTGCAAACTCTATCCCAAAAGTAATTATGGGGTTTAAGACTTTTACATACCTATGTGTACATGCATCTCCCTATGGATTATCTCTTAATTCTGGGAGATTTGTTCTACAGAATTAAAATTACTGGTGGAACGATTACACAATAGGTATTAGCTATGTGTGCGGATATATATAAATATATATTTATATAGATAACCATACAAATTACATGACTCATTTAAATGCCTGATATAGGTATATTCAACAAGGGAGAAACATAATGGAAGACAAATAGTCTAATTAATCATAAATGCATTTTTTGGAAATGAAATAATGAAAAGAATAGTCTAACTAGTCATAGTTGAACTTCATGGAGATGAAAGGATGGAGAGATCTGTAAGCATAAGGATTTGAGGACGTTTAATCAGAACCTTTAGAAAAAACTTTTGTTTAATTGTTTAAACCTTAGAGAATAAAATGGTGTGAAAAAACTGAAGTCAATCGGGTTTCGGCAATTACAAATGCCGAACACAAAAAAATAAGAAGTGTCGAATCACAAAATGCGAAAGGACTGTGGGCCCCACATTTCAATATTTTGGGGTTTTTGAACACCTGATGCATAAACTAAATGAAATAAGAACTGCCAAATCGCGAAATGTGAAAGGAATGTGGGCCCAACATTTCGGGGTTCCGGGGTTCGGGATTTCAGGATTTAGTAAAGCAAAGGAACTCCGCACATATGTAATAAGAAAATCCCGAATGAAAAAATAACTTGGTATTTTACCTTCTTTTAAAATAGGCTCAGTCTTTGTTTGAATGATTCATGTATCTGATTTTATACGTCTAATTGTGATCAATTGAAATAATTTCCATAGATGACATTAGATCATTGTAAGAACTTTATGTTCGAAGACTAAATTTTGGGAATGGTTCCTTCTAAAACCAAACGCTAGATAAAACTATCTACATATGAACTTGAAAGAACAAGATCCACCTATAGGAGCATTTTTAGCTCTGAAATCCAAATTCTAGGTAGGGTTTTCTATGTATAGATGAGCTTGAAAGGTACCGATCTATTTATAGGCATATGTTTACTTCTGTAATTAAAGTTCTAGCAGATCTATCCTTGAATAATTGAATTGGAAGAAGCCTGTACATATAGTACTTCGGGGTTTTCGGGTTTGGTGTTTCAGGGTTTCACGATTCAGGATTTTGCGACTCTAGTTGCAACATTTTTGGGCCCTTCAAACTCCCGGGACCCGAAATGCTGAAAAGGGGCTTAATGGGTTTTTTCCATTTCACATTTCGGGGTTTCGCGATTCAAGATTTCTCAATTTCTGGCTACAATATTTCTGGGCCCTTCGACCTCCCGGTACCCGAAATGCCGAAAAGGGGCTTAACAATTTTTGGCCTTTTTCGCTTGAAATCAACAATCCTGATTCTTTCAAGATTTCTTGAACCATAAGTTCACGATACATTGACTCCAAAATCCCTTGCTTCCCCAAACATTTAACTCCAAAATGACAAAATTCAAGTGCGAGATAAACGACTCCTGTTTCTTCTCATCCAATAGTCGCTACTCCTCCTACGCTTCTGAGCGCTAAAATATGATAAGTCTTAACCCTCCCACAGATCTGCGGGATTTCGATACTTTCCCATGAAGAAATGTCACTGTTCGTTCACTCTGCTCAAGGATCTTTGGCCAAAATGACTTAGCGTTCTCCACTTGAACTCGACCTCTGTGAGACGACTTTTAATCTCGGCCTCCCTCCAAATTCTTCAAAGGTGTTATCCCTTCTGAGCTTCATCTCTCTGAACATCAAAGGTTCCTTCAACCTGAGTTTAGACATTGCCTTTATACATAAGTATGTTGGAGTAGTTTGAGAGTCAAGGGAAGTGATAGAATTATGGAAAGAATGTACCCTCATAAGCTTTTATTTTCAAAGTAAAATAGACTGACGTAATAATGACATTATGGACAGAAATGAATCTTACCTTCTCTTAAATTCTAAGCTTAAACGAAATTGAATTATGTCATAGAATTTTTTTTTAGGGTGAATTTGAGGGACATTACATTGTCTATGACTGTTGTTATTCTATTGAGGTTCTTTAGGAGGGACTGTCATTCTACAATCCTTGGCCATGTGTCCAAAATTGTTACATTTGTAACATTCCACTTCAATGCTCAAAGATTAAAACATGTTGTAACTTCTTCTTTGTGTGTCACTAGGTCTCCTTGAATAATCCCTTTGTGTATAACTCTCAAAGTTGTTATTGTTCATGTTGTTAGCTCTTCAATTCACAACTTTATGTCCAAAATTATTACATGCATAACATAAACCAAAAAATATAGTTTGATACCTGGGAGTTGAAGATCTTCTGAATCCTTCTTCTTCTTAAGGCCTATCTCTCTGTTGTTGATTCTGAAATCTGAATCTTCTTGGTGGAGGAGTGTCCCTGTAATCTTCCTTGTATATCTTCCTATCCTCTTTGACTGTTTATGCAGAGCTCTTTGGATTTGTTTCTTGTTCTGTTGTTTTGGAACTTGATTCCTTTTCTCTCTGATTTTATCCAAGTCCAGACTTGTCAAGATGATATTTTTTACTATTGATAATGTCATCCATAACTTTTGAGTTATTCTGCATATTTTTCTTTTTAATATCCTTTCTTAGTGTGAAAACCTCTGCTTCCAAGTTTTCAATGATCTTGTCCTTTTATTCTAGTTGTTCTTTGAGTGCTTCTTCAATTATTTTATCTTCTTCTATTTGAACCTTCAATTGTGTGATCATTTGTTCTAGTTCTCAAGTGTCTTTTTTCTTGTCTAGTTCTGCTTGTAGTTTATTGTTTTCTCTTTTGATAACTTATATGGCACACATTAATTCTTATCGACAGTCAACTTCTGCCTCTTCAATTTCTTCTTCGACTTCTTCACATTCTTCTTTGTCTTCTTCATATTCTTCTTCGGATTCTTCTTTGTCAGAGCCTTTTACTGCCATGAATAGAACTCTTCCTGTCTCATTTTCACTGACTTCATCTTCATCTGATGATGATATGTCTTCTTTGGTGTATAAGTTTTTCTTGAAAACTTTCTTTGTAGTTATTTTTCCTTTATATGTGTGTTTTCCTTTTGAGTAACCTTCATCATTTATCTTTTTTTTATGAGGACATTCGTTATCAAAATGACCAATACCATCACAGTTAAAACAAATTAAAGGGATCTTACCTCTATACCTACCGTTGGTTCCCTTGTTCGGTCTTTTGACGAAGTTGACCACTTCTTCATCATCTTCCGAGGCGTCACTGCTACTTCTATATTCTTCTTGTTCCTTTTTCTTTTTCTTTTATCTTTTGGATGCCTTGAAGGCTACTTCTTTTACATTTGGATTTTCTTCTCAGTTCTCATTTCATATGCTGTGAAGATTTCATGCAGTTCGTCCATGCTTATTGAGTCTATATCTGATCTTTCTTCTAGTGCTAATATCTTAGGGTTGAATCTCATAGGAAGATATCTTAACTTATCTTTTGAACAATTACAGATTCTTCAATTTCTTATCCCAATCCTATGATTGGATTCACTGTTTCATCGACTCGTAAAAAGTAGGATGCAATATCTTCATCTTCCTTCATTTTTAGTTGTTTGAACTGACCTCTGTAAGTCTGAAGATTTTCTTCTTTGACTTTTGTATCTCCTTCATAAGTATTTTGAATCATGTCCCAAATATTTTTAGCGGATGTACAATGTGCAAATTTCGTGAATAGCGTATCATTGAGACCATTCAAAAGTGCATTTGTGGCTTTGGAATTATTCTCATCGATTTTTTACCACTTTGTCATTTGTTGGTGGAACTGTTGGTGCTATGTATCCATCTATAATTGATTGTCAAACTTGAAATCCCTGTGCCTGTATATATGTCCTCATGCTTATGCTCCAAAAAGCATACTCATGTCCATCAAACTGTGGTATTCCATTTTTATATGATTTGGTACTCTCCATGATCTACCTTTCAGTGGTTAAACTGATTTTTGAAGGAAACTTCTCTGATACTAATTGTTGGATTACTGAGAGGGGGGGTGAATCATTAATAGAGCAATTTAATAATTTTTAACCATATAATCCAAGTGTTATATCAATGAAGCATTATCATACAATAAATACAGAGTAAATAAGAAATGAACAAATGAACAAACATACACATACACAGTACACCAGCTTTTTACGTGGAAACCCAAATCGGGACAAAACCACATAATTCTTTTTCTTATATGTCTTGAAGAATTACATTCATTGTAAGCACCAACTTCCTTTGTTTTCCAGCTGCAACTAGAAGGAGGCTCCAACCCCCTAGTTTCTCAGGCTACAACCTGACGAAATCTCCAACTCCCCAATTGTCTGTCTACAACCAGAAGGAGGCTACAACCCCCTATGTTCTTTGGCTACAACCGGAAGGTGGCTACAACCACCTGTCCTTGCCCTGTCCTGCCAACTTGAAGTAAAAGTAGAATGATAGAACCACTGTCAACCTGTCACTTTAAGATATACCATTGTAAACCTATACTAATAAATCTAAACCATACATCAACTTGCATCAACCTGTACCTCAACCTGTAATCAACCTGTACCATAAAAAAGGGCATCAACCATGCACCAACCTGTACCAAATAACCTGTAATAAACTTGTACCATAAACAAGTGCATCCAAACATGCACCAAGTATGTACCAATCATGTGGCAACTACTCATCAACTATGACTCATCAATATGTACCAACATCATCAACTATACACTTCATGTATGTGCCAACTCATCAACTACTTGTCTCAACCATGTACTCAACATGTACCTCA
>JZKD02S1862053.1:20360-37072 GCA_000966675.3 Picea glauca | reverse complement strand
TCTCTCTCTCTCTATATATATATATATATATATATCTACCGATATGGTATAGATTTTGATTATCATGATAAAACTAGTGTTCTGTTTAGGTTGATTCCAAACCTATAAAAGCATACATAAACTTTCTTATAGTTCTACATTTACGGTCATTCGACCTTGAAGAATTTGCAATGATTATTTATGCATACTTATCCTTAACCCTACATTCATACTTATACCACAATATTCCTAATATCAACTACAGATCCAAAAATAATATTTGTTTTCCTGTTGCGGTCCAGAGAGTACATCACATGAATAGGAAAGATTTCATACAGTCATCGACAACTATAACACACAACATATTTCTTAACTCTACTTAATAAATAAATTCAAATAGTAAAGGATTATTATATAATTCACTTCATTCTACGAGCCAGTTACCAATAAAACAATTCAGCAGAGATTAGGTAGATGTACATATCTGAACAAAGTGTTGGGAGAAAAAATGGAACAACCAAGTTTCACCCAACCATAGAACGGAACAACCAATCTACTTTCTTTGTTCACCCCCTAGCCTGACCATGAATCGATGAGGGCGAACCCCAAAGCTCCTCTTTTTCTATAGTCCTCTTTCAGATCAAAAAATTCTCCTTGCCTCACACTCAAAAAACAGTTCTTATAACAACAATTGATATTCTTTGCCCCCCCCATCATACTAGGCAGCGTCCTGGCTCCTCCCATATGCTATATAGGCAAAATCATCTTGTGCCTAGGTCTTTTCCCCTTGGGAATTTTCACATCTTTACAAACCCCTGATTTCCAAGGGCTCCCAATGGACAAATTCCTGATTTTCCACTTGTAAAATTCATCCCTAACGTAGTTCAAGCCTGTTCCCCACTCATGGAGTCATGGTTAGCTTATTTTAACACGGTTGTTCCATTTTTCTCCCAGCAATAAATATAAAAAATATTTGTTTCTTACAAGTATCAAAGTCAAAGAGTTGGTTGAGAAAATAAAATCTTTTACCAACAGTCACAATAATAAATTACAATTAGCTAAATTCCAAATTCGGAATTTCCATAAATTGCAATAATTTTCCAAATTCAAATTTGCCTAAAACGGAAATAAATTCCTAAATGTATTCAGACTTCAATAATAATTTATTTTTGGGGGATATTACATCAGTGTTACGACGTTACTTTTTTCATTGCTCCTTTTTGTGACACTGTAATCTGCGATGTGTCACCATTAGATTGTTATGATCTCCTTCTCGGTCTCCTTTACCAACAAGACCGACAAGCGGTGTATCATGCCAAGACTCATAAGTACCACCTTCAACAGGCTCGACACACTTATGTACTTGCTTTATCATCTATCGCTTCACCATCGCCGTGAACCCATACCATATCCCCTCACCATGTTATCAATAGAAACAATTTCTCTTTGTGTTTGAACCTCTCTGTTCAACCCACAAACCTCACTAATCTGACACCTCCCACCATACTTCCTCTTCTCCTGGCATTTACCAATGTCTCTCAGTTTTCCTCAAGGCGCCCACCCACTCAATCCCTTGCTTTATCCATAGATCTCATTCATGATGCATCATTACCCAATGCTCCAACATCTCGACCGGTTACCAAAGACACTATTGTGCGCCCTCTAGTTACTACTTACCATTCTCTCATCCAAGCCAAACTTAAATATCACTATCCCTTAACCTCGATTACCTCTCAATTTTATTTGGGAGCCATGAGTAAACAGGGAGGTCACACAGTGAATTAACAATCTGAGACCCTATTAACAGCCAAATTTCATTCCCGCCACGACGCCAAATAATTTCACCTCTGGATGCGGGGTTTGCAGAAGTGGGATCCTTACAACAGAGACACTCCCTCTTCCACAGACTTGTTACCTTTCCATGGTTGTCTTGGACTTCCGTATAGGATGCCCACAGAGATGCCTCTCAATTTGACTACGTTGGGATCAAGACATCAACATCAACAACAATAGATTGATCATAGTGGTGTTCATAATTTATCACAAGAACACATTCCAGTCAAAAAATCCTTTCTAGTAACATCGGATCATGCAAAGCACCATCATGTTTCATACCTGGTCGAAAAACAATGCCAAACTCCAGAGACAAGACAAGTGGATAACATTCGAGACACTGAAGTGACATTTCCCTCGGTGGGTGGCATAATTAGGGACGCTTTTGTATCTAAACACAGAGGAATTAGACCAATAGGGAACACAACAAATTTCTTAAAAATTATGTTCCTTAAAGAGAACACAACAAATTTCAAGTCGTTCTCAACAAGAAATGTCAAAAGAAGAAAGAATGCAATGCTAAGTTTTCTCATCATTGTCAATGTCACTCATTTATTGTAATAAATCATTCATCAGTCTTATTAAATAATGGAAATGTTTATTTTCGAGTAGAGTTAGTTGTGTCATAAAACCTTATGGGAAACTTCTCTTGTGAATCCAAATGTGCAAAGAATTGCAGAAGAAAAGCGGCATGTACCATTTGTAGAAAATCGTATTGAATGTTTAAGAAGGGAAAATACCCTCTAATACAATGATGAAGTTTAGTGGAATATCATCCTCTCTTTTTTTTATTTTCTCTGCATGTAAAAATTATTTTTCCTGTCTCTGTAATTATTGAGAGAGTGTGCACCAAAGGGACTAGTATGCACCTCCATTGTGATATATGTTTGGTAGGTAAATACGCCCTTCTTGTTGTGACTCATGAAAATGAGAAGTATGGTGTCATTTTAAGAGGGAGGACGAGTGGAGAAACCATACGCATCTCTCTCTTGCTATCGAGTTTAGAAATTCTCCTTCCATAAACAAAATTGATTCTCACTTGCATATTCATTTTGGTGGACAGCGTAGGAAGGAAGCAAGTAGTCTACATTCAGCAAGAGCATTGCACACAACATTCGTTTTTCCTCTCTGTGTAAGAGATGTCGAGACATCTCTCTCTTTTTTCTCTCTTTAAAACTCCAAGACACATTGTTGTGTAGCTCACTCGTGATCATTTCACCCAGCATTCACCCACCAGTCAGATCATTAATGGAGACATAGCATGATATTTTCTCAGCAAAGATATATGCTAACTAGTGACTTTTTATAAAGGGGTGTTGCTATCACTTTCAACGATTAAGGGTATTAATATTGCCCTATAATTTAGAGAGTGCACTTATAAAATCTTCAAACATGCTTAAATAAGAAAATCCAGTAACAAATATTTAAGTGTGTGAAGTTTGAAGAGCACGATCAAAGTTAAGAATACAATAAATTATTATCTGGCCACAACCTCACTTAGGGTTTACTCGTTAAGCATTAATATTGTCAATTTTATTAGTCCTTACACAGTAACCTCCCAAAATGAAGGTTGCAGGTTATAACGACTATACTTGATCTGTGTGTGAGGGGTGAATTCTCATATGCTAAGGAAACGTGTTGGATGGAGGGTGCATCACAGGAAGAGTGAAAGACGAATTAACAAGGGAGAGGTGCATATCTCTTGGGAAATGCACATTTTTGGTGTATCTAATGGAGGGAGGTGCTCAATAGACTAGGCTAATGGGAATATAGACACAATAATAAGAAGAGGACAACGTTCTTGCTAGAGATGGACAGAACATGCCTTGTTTTCTTTGATCTATGTTGCCAATCCCAGGAAAATGAAGAGGACACCTTGCTTTATTTGCTAAGCACAATAAAAATGATGCAACACTAGTTCCTTTGGTGCACCTTCACTCACTCAATCCTCCCCTAACTGCAAAATGCAAATTACAATATGATTCTCTCACTCTTCTAAAAAAAATGAAAATGCAAAAATATCACACAATAAAATTGACTAATACAGGATTCCCAAAACTTCCTCATTGTATTACAGGGTATTTTCCCTTCTTAAACATTCAATACAGTTTTCTACAATTGGTACATGTCACTTTTCTTCTGCAATTCTGTGCATTCATAGTCACAAAAGAAGTTTCCCGTAGATTTTTTTACGACACAACTAACTCTACTATAAAATAGAAATTTCCATTATTTATTGAGAATGGCGAATTCTTTATTACAATACAAGACTGAACGATAAAAAAAATCAGCATAGCATTCTTTCTTCTTTTTATCTTTCTTATTGTAGATGACATGAAGTTTGTTGTGCACTTCCTAAGGAAGGTTGACATCCTTCCTTATTGTTCCAATTCCTCCCTGTTTAGATCTAGAATCATCCCTTCTTCTGCCACCAATGAAGGGAACTTTCATTGCACTGTCTCGATTGTCATCCACTTGTCTTGTCTCTAACATTTGGCATTGTTCACCTACCAGGTAGGAAATATGATGTTGCTTGGCACAATTCAGTGTTATTTGTAAGGAAGCTGTGACTCGAGTGTGTATATGTGATAATTTCTAAATGCCACTATTGTCGTCTTGTTGTTTGCGAAGTTGATTTGATGATTTTGACATATGAAAAATGAGAGATAACTCTGTGGGCACTTGGGACTAAAACCCAAGAGAGACCTCAAAAGGTAAGAAGTTTGTGGAAGCGTGCATGGCATTTTTGTAAGGGTTCCACTTCTATAAATCTGGCAGCAAGAGGTGGAACTCTTTGGTGTAGTGGAAGTCAATAAATTTGGATGAGGACATGGTCTCGAAGTAGTAAGTCATCGGTGACCCCCTTGTTTATGCATCGTTCCTAGGATATTGAGAGGTGATCTGGGGTAATGGATAGCGATATTTAATTGTTACTTGGGTGTGGGAATGGGATATGGTAACGAGAGGAATTTCTATAGTGTCTTGTGTAACGGAGCTAGCTGATGGCATATTTTGTAATAATGTGTCATGAATCAGATCGATGGATGGAGCCTCGACTTGAGAGAGTGGGGGTCTTGAGGGAGACTGTGAGACTTTGGCACATTCCAGGAGTAGATGGATTATTCTGGGAGGTATTATATTAGTGATGTTCTCGTGATGAACATGGAAGGTCAAACAAATAGAGACATTGGTGGTATCGATAACATGGTGCATGATGAAGGTAGTGGTTCGCGGCTATGGTGAAGTGAAAGAAGATGAGGCAAGTACATAGGTGCACCCATCGTGGTTAAGGTGGTACTGATGAGTCTTGGCATTATACACCGCTTTTCAATCTTGTTGGTAAGGAAGACCGAGAAGGAGGTCAACACAATCTAATGGTGACACATCGTAGATCATCATTTCATGAAAAGGGCCAATGGTGAAAGTGACGGTGTAACATATAACAATAGTAATGAGAGGAACTTCCTTCTGTACCCAACCAAGATGGTATAGATTGGGGTGTGGGGTGGTGGGGAGTTGCATATGTTGTAATATATCTTGTGATATCAGATTCCTTTGATTGTCGTTGTCTAGAATGAGAGTGGCAAGTTCATATGTAATTTGGCAGTTGTGAGTGAAGAGGGCAATATTATGGCGATCTGGTTTTGGCGTAGTCATGAGAATGAGGGATGGGTCCGCTTCAATGGGGTTGGTGAGCGATATGAATTTTGGTTTCTTTGGAAACTCAGTGGGTGTGGTATCTGTAAACAAGGTTTGATAGAGGTGACTATTTTTAATGCCTTGAAAGTCAGCAAAATTATGGGAGTTGGTTTTGTGAAAATTACACCAAACTGCATTTTTTGTCCCCAATGAGGAAGAAGTATAAGTTTGAGAATGAGAAGGAGGTGGTTTATTGGTCTGGATTCTATTTGGAAGATATTGAATGTGAGGATCTACCTTTCTTTCTACGACCAATGACGCAAGTCGTGCTCCTCAGTGAACACCCCGCGATCACTAGGACCTCCTTTCACACGGCCCGAAGAGTCAACGCTCTTCCAACTCCTCTCGGGAGTTATTTTTACCCACAACTCTCCTTCAGCGATATCCCCTCGTGTATCGAGAAATTGGAACTCGTGATCTCGCGATTCATGTGCGCGTGGTCCACATGTAACTCAAAATCCCGAACCCCGAACTCCGATGGTCAACGGTCAACTTCCCGCTTCCATCGGGGATTCTCCCTATCGGGATATCGCTACTCATGATATCAACGTTCTGAATTTCCAAACTCCGAGCCCCGAGGTGCCGATTCCCCGATACAGTGCCACCTGGACTCCACTCGTACCTGTGGCCCCACTCTGCCATGTCACCCTCGGGATTTTGTGGATCATGGATCCACGATGCAAGTTTTCCTTGTTGTTGAAAACCCCGAACATCGAATCTCGATCCTCCAAGATCTGATGATACGTGCCCCTATGATGATCAACGACTCCCGTGAAATCAGGAAATCGCTACTCACAATTTCCATGACCATGAACCTCTTATCTCGCCAACTAACAAACTCTGAACCCCGATGGGCTTTGATCCTTCCCTCCTGCGCTTGTATACTAAACTTCGCGCAGCTCTTCCCTGATCCAATGGTCAGCGGGATTTCGCTATTCTCCTCAGCGATCCCTGGCTGTTGATTCTCCGCTTTGAAGATTTCTCCCGCTCCAAAGCTCTGCCCTGCTTGATTCTTCACCCAGGTCGATTCCCACAGTAACAGTAAGGAACTATCCTTCCTGAGCTTAATTCCTTCCACTCCTTCAACTAAGGGTAGGTGCACTCCTTGTGCTCGCGTCCAATCACTCTCTAAGTGTTGGGTCTTCTGGACTCTGTGCACCTATGACAACAGTAATCCCTGCCTTCCTTTCCTTAGGCAAACTGTTGAGACTCCGGTCTCGGCCTGCACTTCTCCTGCATGGCTCTAATAACCCAAATCAACTCCTGGGTGAACGAGAATGAGAGCTTAATTGTTGAGCCTCATCAACGCACTCTTATGCGGATGAATTCGACTGCACTCTATGCAGGAATCTCCTGGCTCTAACAGAGAAACAATTGAAACTCATTCCCTTCTCTCAGACTTCAGTTAAATCTCTAAAATCACATGCAAAGCATATTCAAAGCAAATGCATACAAGGAAACAAAACATTCAGGCACACATAAGCAACATAAACAGAGATACAGCACCAGTCATGAAATTGAATCAAAAGCTCTTTCTATTAATCCAATATGTACATGAGGGCTCTCCATAAGTTCTCTGCTTTCTCCTCTCCTCTTGCTCCTGAATGAATGATAATAATACAATGATACAAAGGAGGGTGCCTATATTCCGTTTTCCCTCTCGAAATCTGGAACTATCAATTCTACAATAAATTCCTATCTAAGAGCATTAAAACTAATAAATGCCTTCCTATCTATAATACAATACAAGTGTGCTTCATTACATTAACTCATTAATGCTTGGCGCAAAAAATATCAAGGTAAAATTCAAAAAGAAGTTTGCTGGCTTGTCCAGCTGTCTTTCCCTGCTCCACGCGCTGGCTCACTTGATGAGGTGTGGATGCTCCTGCATCATACTCCTCGGCTCAAAAGATTTCATGGGCTCCTGTCCATGAGCTCCTGCATAGTCTGCCCATGTTTCTGTATTGTTGCTTCATTTTTCCAGCTAGCATCCTCCACTGGGTGATTCTTCCATTTCACCAGGTATTCAAAATACTACTTTCGCCTGGTCTTCCTGCCTACTCTTTTATCTAGTATGCACTCCATCTGAGGTTTCTGTGCAACTGGTAATTGCTTCTACCACTATATCACTGGTCCCTCAGTTCTAGTGTCTGCTTCTCCAGCCCTGTAGGGGTATAAATCCGAAATGTTGAAAATCAAAGATATCTCGATGCCCTCTGGCAACTCAATTTCATAGGCGTTTTCCCCGAATTTCTTTAGGACTCTACATGGCCCAATCTTCTTCATCTTGAGTTTGTTGTATGTTCCCCTTGGGAACCTTTCTTTCCTTAAGTGCTCCAGAACCATGTCCCCAACTTCAAACTGAAGTTGCCTCTTTCTCTGATCGGCTCTGCCCTTATACTCCTGGTTGGACTTCTGCAGTCGCTGCTTCACCTGTGCATGAAGTTCCTCCATTGCTTCAACGAATTCTTCAGCACAAGCACTACTAGCTTAATCTTGCCCTGAATCCCTGAGCTCAGAAACTCCCCTCAACTGTGTTCCATACAAAATCTGGAATGGGCTTTTGCCTGTACTCCTATTCACAGAGTCATTGTAAGCAAATTCTGCCTGTGGTAGGATCTGTTCCCAACTGTTGTGATGCTCCGTCACCAGGCTTCTCAATAGATCCCCCAGACTTTTGTTGACCACCTTGGTTTGCCCATCTGTCTGCAGATGGTAAGCAGAACTTAATGCCAAGTCAGTCCCTAGCTTCTTCCATAGCGTCCTCCAAAAATGACCTATGAACTTCGTATCCCGATCCGAGACTATGCTCCTCGGCAATCCATGCAGTCTCACAATCTCTTTGAAAAATAAGTTTGCGATGTGGGTCGCATCGCTGGTCTTATGACATGGTATGAAATGTGCCATTTTCGAGAACCTGTCTACCACTACAAAGATGGAATCAACTCCACGTTGTGTTCTCCGCAAACCCAAAACAAAATCCATACTGATCGCCTCCCACGGTCTCTCTGGTATAGGCAATGGATGATAGAACCCTGTGTTCTGCTTTCGGCCCTTTGCATGTTGACAAATTCAACACCTGCCAACAAACCTCTTTACATTAGTGTGCATCCCTGGCCAAAAATATGACTCGCTCAGCTTGGAGAACATTTTATCATGCCCAAAATGACCTGCTAGGCCTCCGCTGTGTTTTTCCTTTACCAAATTCTCCCTCGTGGAGCAATTCGGTATGCACAATTGATTTCCTTTAAATAGCAATCCATCCTAGATCATAAAATCTATCCATGGGCTTCTATCCCTGAGAACTGGGTTCTTGGCTGCCTCGTATGCTTCTCCGAAGTCTACATCACCTGCATACATATCCTTCAGATTTTCAAAACCCAATGTCTTGACCCTGAATTCCTGCAACAGCAAACATTTCCTGCTCAAAGCATCAGCCACTTTGTTAGCAGTTCCTGAAATATGTTTGATCACAAATGTAAAATTTTGCATGTACTCTACCCATTTCGCATGCTTCTGGTTCAACTTATCCTGTTGACTCATGAATTACAATGCATGATTGTCGCTATACAAAATGAATTCCTTGGGTATCAAGTAATGACTCCACTTCTTTAATGCCTGTATGATGGCATAAAACTCTTTATCGTACGTGGAGTATTTCAACTTTGCGTCATCCAGCTTCTCGCTGTAATATGCAACAGGTCTGTCATCTTGACTCAAGACCCCTCCAACAACATATCCGCTCACATCACATTTCACTTGAAATGTTTTCTAAAAGTCAGGCAACACTAGAATTGGTTGCTTTGTTATCTTTCACTTCAACAGATTGAAGCTCTTCTCAGCCTCTGCTGTCCAATGGAAAACTTTATGCCGCTTCTTTACCAGGTCCATCATCGCGGCGCTAATTCCACTGAAATTCTGAATAAATTTTCTGTAGAAGATAGCCAATCCATGGAAGCTCCTTACCTCAAAAACATTCCTCAGCGATGGCCAATTTCTGATCACTTCTACCTTCTCAAGATCCATTTTTAATTCATTCGCCGAGATTACAAAACCCAAATAAATGAGTTCTGTCTGCATGAATGAACACTTCCTCATATTTACCAACAGCTTCTCCTGCTGCAGCCTCCTCATTACAATGGCCAAATGCTTTAAATGCTCAGCCTTGGTCTTGCTGAAAATCAGTATGTCGTCCAGGTATACGACCACAAATTTCCCAATGAATTCCCGCAAGACTTCATTCCTCAGCCTCATAAAAGTGCTCGGCGCGTTTGTCAAGACAAATGGCATGACCAACCATTCGTACAAACCCTCGTTTGTCTTGAATGTCATTTTCTATTCGTCTCCTTCTCTCATCCGGATCTGGTGATATCCGCTCTTGAGATCAATCTTCGAAAAATAATTTGCCCCACTCAGGTAATCCATCAAGTCATCCATTCTCGGCAGTGGAAACCTATACCTGATGGTGATTTTATTTATCGCCTTGGAGTCTGTACACATTCTCCAGCCTCCATCCTTCTTCAGACTTAGCACTGTCAGAACAACACACGGACTCAGACTCTCTCTAACCAGTCCTTTATCTAGCAAATCCTGCACTTGCCTTTTGACCTCCTCGTTCTCCTGAGGTGTCAGCCTATACGCTGCCTTATTCGACAAACTTGCTCTGGGTATGAGGTCAATGTGGTGACTCACACTCCTCATCGGTGGAAACGAACGAGGTAGTTCGTCCACGATGATATCAATGAACTCTCCCAACAGTTACTAAATCTCCTCTGGCAAGTCGTCCACTCTTGTGCTTGTCAGGACAATTCTCGGCTTCCTGGCAACAAAGAATTGTGGATCTTCGTTCTTCTCCAGCTCTGTGAGAAGCTCCTTCCCACTCATGAGAAGTATTGTGCTGCTTACTTCCGACTTCACTTCTTTATCGTTTATTGGAAGCAATATGTGTGTTCTCCCATCCTTCTCTAAGGTGTATGTGTTCATATTCCCATCATGAACCAAATTTCTGTCATACTGCCATGGTCTCCCCAACAATATATGACATACATCCATGGGAATGACATCACACATAATCTCTTCATGGTAATTCCCAATTTTGAATTTAACTAAGCATTGTTTAGTGACACTTACCCGGTGTCCTTTCTGAAACCACGAGACTTTGTATGGACTCGGGTGCTTAGTTGTTTCCAGCTCCAACTTTTCCACCATCTCGGTCGAAACGAGATTATCAGCGCTTCCACTGTCCACTACGACCTTGCACTTTCTATCCTTGGTTGTGCAAGATGTTATAAACAGTCTGCTACTCTGTACTAATCTTTCCACCTCTTTCTCAGGTGTCAAAAGGATCTTATGCATCCCAAGTGATCTTCCGTTGTCTGCATCTTCATTCTCAGCATCACGCCTCCGCGCTTCAGTGATGTGAGTTTCACTTCTGTCCATTTTCCTGTCTGGACAGTCCACGACTTTGTGTCCGTCTTTTCCGCATGTAAAACATCTGATGACTCCTCCTCTGCCTCTTCCTCTACCTCTAGTATGAGGAATTACGTTGGCATCAGCATAACCGCCACCCTGCTCTGTATGCTGCCTCCTCGGCTCAGTATATTGCTGCCTCTATTCAGTTTGTGGCTTCCTCTGCTGTGAGGTTCCACCTCTCTCAGATTTACCCTGAGGTTTCTTCCAATCCTCCTTGGGCTTTTGAGTTCTTTCCTGGGCAATTGCCTTGCCTCTAGGCTAGCTTCTGCCTCGCCCTCGCTGTCCTTGCTTGCGGTTTAGCTTCTCCTCAGCTTTCAGGGCCATTAGGTATGTATCCTCAACTGTTCGGATGGTCAGCATGCTCAATTCATCCTGAATGTCATACCTCATACCATTCAGGTATCTTGCCACCTTTTCGTCATCACTCTCCTGATGACCAGCTCTGATGTTGAGTCGGTAGAATTCTTCGGTGTACTCCTTCACCGTCATCAACTTCTGCCTCAGGTTCTGCATTCACCTGAAAAGAGTGATCTGATAATCTCTGGGGATGAACTTCTCTTTCATCTTAGCGATCATCCTGTCCCAACTTTTGATCTTTTGTTTGCCTTTGCAGCGCCTATCTGCCTACAACTCATCCCACCATAAGGCCGCATGTCCTTTCAAGTTAGTAACTACATGCCTTACTTTCTTTTCCTCTTCGATATCTTCATAATCGAAGTAGGTATCGAGTGCTCGGATCCAATCCAACAACTCTTCTGCATCTAGACTCCCCTCATAGACGGGAATGTCCATTTTTGTCTTAGAGCTCATTCTCGAAATGGCCTTGATCAACCGTTCGGTTGAAGCATCCTCTACTGAGACCTCTTTGGCATCATGTCCAGCTTCCTCTTCAACCTCGGAATCACTGAACTCTCCAGCGCCGACACCACACCTTTGGGTGGTCTCCATCTCTTCGAGTCTCACCCTGAGATCTCGTATCTGTCGTTCCATCTCCGGATTCCCTACCGGCCTTCCTCTTCTTCGTGCATCCCTGTCTTCTCGATCAGGTGACTGCCTGTCCCTTCTCGGTGGCATTATGCCTTCTCTGTCTCTCCTACAGAAAGCAAAGATACTCCGGCTCTGATACCATTCTGACGCAATTCGTGTGTATCAGAGTGCTCTTCCTTTTTCCTTCTCTTCTCTCACCTGCGATATATAGACAAGATTTTGGGCTCTGATACCACTGTGACGCAAGTCGTGCTCCTCAGTGAACACCCCGCGATCACCAGTACGTCCTTTCACATGAACCGAAGAGTCAACGCTCTTTTGACTCCTCTCGAGAGTTCTTTTTACCCACAGCTCTCCTTTGGTGATCTCCCCTCGCGTATCGGGAAATTGGAACTCGTGATCTCGCAATTCATGTGCACGTGGTCCACATGTAACTCAAAATCCCGAACCTCGAACTCTGATGGTCAACGGTCAACTTCTCACTTCCGTCGGGGATTCTCCCTATGGGGATATCGCTACTCACAATATCAACGTTCTGACTTTCCAAACTCCGAGCCTCGAGGTGTCGATTCCCCGATACAGTGCCACCTGGACTCCACTCATACCTGTGGCCCCACTCTGCCACATCACCCTCGGGATTTCGTGGATCACGGATCCACGATGCAAGTTTTCCTTGTTCTTGAAAACCCCGAACATCGAATCTCGATCCTCCGGGATCTGATGATACGTGCCCCTATGATGATCGACGGATCCCGTGAAATCGGGAAATCGCTACTCGCAATTTCCACGACCACGAACCTCTTATCTCGCCAACTAACAAACTCCGAACCCCGATAAGCTTTGATCCTTCCCTCCTGCGCTTGTAGACTAAACTTCGCGTAGCTCTTCCCTGATCCAATGGTCAACGGGATTTCGCGATTCTCCTCAGGGATCCCTAGCCGTTGATTCTCCGCTTTGAAGATTTCTCCCTCTCCAAAGCTCTGCCCTGCTCGATTATTCACCCAGGTCGATTCCCACAGTAACGGTAAGGAACTATCCTTCCTGAGCTTAATTCCTTCCACTCCTTCCACTGAGGGTAGGCGCACTCCTTGCGCTCATGTCCAATCACTCTCTAAGTGTTGGGTCTTCTGGACTCTGTGCACCTCCGGCAACAGTAATCCCTGCCTTCCTTTCCTCAGGCAAACTGTTGAGACTCCGGTCTCGGCCTTCACTTCTCCTGCATGGATCTAATAACCCAAATCAACTCATGGGTGAACGAGAATGAGAGCTTAACTATTGAGCCTCACCAACGCACTCTTATGTGGATGAATTCGACTGCACTCTATGCAGGAATCTCCTGGCTCTAACAGAGAAACAATTGAAACTCATTCCCTTCTCTCATACTTCAGTTAAATCTCTAAAATCACATGCAAAGCATATTCAAAGCAAATGCATACAAGGAAACAAAACATTCAGGCACACATAAGCAACATAAACAGAGATACAACACCAGTCATGAAATTGAATCAAAAGCTTATTCTATTAATCCAATCTGTACATGAGGGCTCTCCACAAGTTCTCTGCTTCCTCCTCTCCTCTTGCTCCTGAATGAATGATAATAATACAATGATACAAAGGAGGGTGCCTATATTTCATTTTCCCTCTCGAAATCTGGAACTATCAATTCTACAATAAATTCCTATCTAACAGCATTAAAACTAATAAATGCCTTCCTATCTATAATACAATACAAGTGTGCTTCATTACATTAACTCATTAATGCTTGGCGCAACAAATATCAAGGTAAAATTCAAAAAGAAGTTTGCTGGCTTGTCTAGCTGTCTTTCCCTGCTCCACGCGTTGGCTCGCTTGATGAGGTGTGGATGCTCCTGCATCAACCAAGGCCTATAAGAAATCCTTGTCGAGAGAAATGTTGTCAAAAATATCTACCTCCCACCGCAGAGGTAATAATAAACCAGAATTGAACTTAATTATTAATACCTCATCTGGTTCTATGATATGGAGTTATATGCGTAGCTTGTAGAAGACGTCGATGTAGCCTTGCACTGACTGATTGGTAATTTGTCGAAGTTGTAACCACTTTCCGAGAAAGTTGTGAAGGTATCCTGGAGGTTAGAATCATTCTCTCAAAGCCTGGTCATATCCCATGAAGTAATGTGTCCATTTGTTGGGCATTGTGGAGTACCGAGCTCAATGATCAATTCTTCCCACCAAGTTTGGGCAATTCCTTCAAGTTGAAGGCTGGCTATTTGAAATTTGGTGGCCTCCTCCATCTCAGGTGAGGTTTTGAAATAAGTGGAGAGGCTACGGAGCCATGGTCTCTCCATTCATTTGGCCGACAAAAGTGGTTAATTTAAAACGGGTGTCCAGCTGCATGGTCGTTGGAGGTCTTCATTGTTAAATTCAAATCAGTTCTTGAAGAGACACCACCAAATATTCCACTAGTCTTGATGTGTCTGTGTTGGATTCCTCACTAGAGGATTCTTGTGGAGGTGGCATGGTCGGATTCCTAGAATAGAACCTGAGGAGAGTGTGAAAGAATCTCTTAGGAGGGTGAAATGCACACTTTGAGTGAAGCATGAGACTGAGGAGGAAGACCCCCCCAAAAAAAACAATTTTTGAACCTGGTGGGTGAAGTTATGGGCCCAAGGAAAGAACACACTCTGATACAAATTGATCTTTGTGTGAGGGGAAAATTCTCAGAAGCTAGGGAAATGTGTTGGATGGCGGGCGCATCATAGGAAGAGTGAAAGGTGAACTATCAAGAGAGAGGTGCATATCTCTTGGACAATGCATGTTTTTTGTGTATCCAATGGAGGGAGGCACTCAATAGATAGACACAGTAAGAAGTAGAGGATGACATTCTTGTTGGAGATGGATAGAACATGCCTTGCTTCCTCTGATCTATGTTGCCAACCCAAGGAAAACAAAGAGGACGCCTTGCTTTATTTGTTGAGCACAATAAAAATGATGCAGCACCATTTCCTTTGGTGCACCTTCACTCACTCAATCCTCCCCTAACTGCAAAACGCGAATTAGAAGATGATTCTTTCACTCTTCTCAGCAAAATCGAAAGTGAAAAAAAATCACACAATAAAAATTACTAATGCAGTATTCCCAAAATTTCCTCATTGTATTAGAGGGTCTTTTCCCTTCTTAAACATTCAATACAATTTTGTACAATTGGTACATGCCACTTTTGTTGTGCAATTCTATGTGCATTCAGATTCACAAGAGAAGTATCCCAAGGATTTTTTTATGACACAACTAACTCTACCATAAAATAGACATTTCCATTATTTGTTTAGACTGGTGAATTCTTTATTACAATATGAGACTAAACGATCAAAAAAACTAGCATAGCATTATTTCTTCTTTTGATCTTGCTTGTTGCGGACGACTTGAACGTTTTTGTGCACTTCGTAAGGAACATTAACATCCTTCCTTATTGGTCCAATACTTATCTATCATTGACAAAGAAATATGTCCACAAAGAAACTCGTTTGCATAAACAAATAAACTTTTCCACAGAGAAACGTATTTCATAGGCAGAGAAACATTCCACAGAGAACCCACGTTCTGCATAGACAGAGAGATATTTCCACAGAGAAACGTATTGCATAAAAAGAGAACATGTATTGCATAAAAAGAGAACATTCCAGGGAGAACACGCGTTCTTCATAAACCAAAAATGTTTCCACATAGAAATGCATTTACATAGGCATAGGAACATTTTCACAGAAGACGCATGCCTACATAGTCAAAGGATTATTTCCATAGAGAAACTCATTGCATAAATAAAGAAACATTTCCACAGAGAAAATGCATTTGTATAGACAGAGTAATATTTCCACAGAGAACACATGTTTGCGTAAATGAATAAATATGCTAAGGGGAGCACACATTGGATAGTCCAAGAAATTATGATGCAGAGAACGTAATAGGTTACAAGAATAAAGTTGGTACAGAGTACAAGCGAAAGGAAAAACACATAACTTAGGAAGCCCATTCAACAAAACTTTATTACATAGACTTGATACCAGTGAAGTATTTGATTACCGCACTGAGACTTGATACCAGGGCCGAACTCCATTATAGAGCTGAATACAAAAATTGGTCGCATACGGTGCAAAGATGATGTATTTTACCGAATGAAGAGAAAAATGAGAAGGAATGTGGATATCTCGAAACCCTCCCTAGCAAAGAATGAATTTACACCCCACGCCTCTTCCATGTGAACCGACGGAATTGGTGAGCCCACATTGGGCGGTTCCCTGTCGTTCTAGAGGATACTTGACAACCCCATCACCATTAGTGGCCTGGCAAGAGAATAAATGCAAACATGCTATAACAATCCTAGGTTTAGTCCTGACCTGTCACCTTCGTATTTCAAATTCACTTAAATGAGTGCTAGGTTTAGAACTAGGCGTCGGTAGATCCATGCTAGTTGCGCACTCGATGTTAAATCCATACATAGTATGTAAACCTTGTGCAACTTCAAACATAGCCCTTGATACTATGGGTAGTTTAATCATAAAGTATTATATTATGGTAAGTTTCAGGTTTTGGATACTGTAATACTCTCGCGTGTGGATTGTAAACTCTAATAGTGATGTCTCCTAGTCCGCTAAGGTCATCAACTATGTTATAATCATATGTCAATATTACTATGTTAAATAAATACTTGTAACCAAACTATAACATAGGATTACAACATGTCAAGTATGGATAACATAATTAAA
>JZKD02S1862042.1:60258-83725 GCA_000966675.3 Picea glauca | reverse complement strand
AGTCTAGAGAAAGTAATTTTTGAGTTCAAAATATGAGGGTCCCAAGACCCCTGATAAGATTTGTGATAGGTGATAATAGGGTGTCCAGATGATTGGGTTTGCCTCGTGGGAGAGGGGAATTTCAAGAGCTGGTTCCTCCCACGTAGGACTTATTTATCCCAAGGATATTGAAAAGTCAATAGGAAGTTTTCTAGTTTGTCTACTCTAGTGATGAGTTAATACACATTCACGAGTTTGTTGGATTATTCATGCAAGTTCAGCGTCAGAGAATGTTTGATACATTGGCTATATAGGAAAAATTTGTTGGGTAGAATCTAAGCAGGTATATTCATAGAGTACAACCGAGGAAATAGAATTTTCTTATGGTCGGTTTGGTGAAAATCAACTTGTTGAGAAGTATTTATTAACATAACAGAATATGTAGGATTTTTCAATTTCTTAGAAGCCATTCGGTTCGATGGCCTCCCTTCTAGCGCCATTTCTATTGACGATTCCAGATGGCCTTTCAAGTAGGTAATGGATTACGCTCAATGTCAGGTCCCAATTAGACCCACTCTCATTTGGAATAGTGTTTCCGACCAGTATGTTGGCTTGGTTTCCACTCTAAATATTATCAAATACGAATATGAGAATATAATTTTCTTAGATGAATTAAAATCTAAAATTAAATCTAACTAATGTTTCCTAAAGCTATTATAAATGCAGTTCTATACTATTCTAACCTATCCTAATCAGGAGTAGTTTAAAAAATTATATGATAACAATTAAAGAGATGTTGTTACTGACACAATAAATAATTCATTTATGCAAGTAACAAGTTAATATAGAAACTAAATATGATACAATAACAAATAATTACAAATTGTACCATTAACATTACTTCTATGCTCATAAGGAAATGTATGACACTACAAACATTAAGAACCAGGTGAAGAATGTCACATCCCAATTTTAATCCCCACGAATTATAATGTAATTGTATAAATATGAATCATACTGGTGAGCCAATGAGTTGGGGTAAAGAGCCCATATTGATTTAATGTGGTCGAGGGACAAATGGTATATTATGTGCATTGAAATAATTAGTAAAAATAGTAATCGTTGGTTGTGATACGAAAAGGATGAAGAACGATGGGGGGGCTATGATTCCACAAGAGAGAGGGGTCTAAGGGGGAATTATTAATGGGTATTAATTCAACCCACATTCCTGAATTATTATCATTGTATATAACCTTCTAATTTTATGTGGAGTGTGTTGGAAGCCAATCATTTAACTCATGTAAGAGGGTGGGTGTGAGTGGTCACATCCCATAGTTATTGGAGAGCATGGGAATGAGTACAATCAACTTGGGGAAGACTGTAAGTCAGGTCAAGAAAGCAAAAAAGAGAGGAAATTTGTATGGCCAAGGGTCCAATTCTTGGACAATCACGTTTTTGCATAGAGAGTATTTTTTACATGCAGATTTTGGGAAACAAAGGGAGAGAAGAGGATTGGGAAGAGTATCGACCATGGTATTTTTGAAGGAAACCATTGTTTGGTTGTGTTTTATGTTGAGAAAGAGGCATGTGCACTTATAAATAGGGTTGCAAGCTTGTGGTGTGAATTCATGTTGAGGAAATGTCTCAAGAGCCTTCTGAAAGATGTTGTGAGAACTTCTTGGGTAGTTGAGAGATCCTAGCCATTCAAGTGCACTAATGGCCCAGATAAATGAATGATTCAACCTGATGGACTGTGAGTAGTGAAGGGGGTACATTCCTTGGGTGGTGTAGGTTGTGGGGAAAAGAGGGAGATGGAGGATTGTAGCCGTTGTGGGAATATAAGCTGATTTTTGGGGATGTTGTATGTGGAGAGAGGAAAACCAGTGGGTTGGATCTCCTTATGGACTCATAGCCTCAACTTGAGGGGTGGTATTTTGTTGAGAGAAAATGAACAATAACACTTATGGTTGGGAGGTTCATCCTTCATATGCAACTAGTTGGTTAATTATTAACATTTAAGTGTTTATATTATGTTCTTATGTTATTCCGTTGTGTAAATGGTTTATATGAATGTTGTGTGTTTGTTTTTTTCTTCAACAATTACATTCTTGTTTAATATATGATGTTAGATGCATTTAGAACTGTGGTATCAATCAAATGGTTAAATCTGTGTGTGATATGTAGCTAGTAAGCTACAATAATTTATTTAGCAATAAATCTTAATGATTTAATGACTTTCTGGATGAAATGTTGCTCAGATGGGTGGTGGGTACATTACAAAGTCGCATCGGAGCTACTGGTTCAACACCATCCTTGTATGGGCCAAGAACCAAAGATAATTGGTAAAATTTGTTGTTACTGTTCAACAACACATATATTCCAAAAGAGTATGAACACCTTCAGTAACCACTCACACAACCAAATCAAAGATAAACAGACCAATATTTTGACGTGGTAAAACCCCTACGGGGAAACGTCCACGGCCCCAACCAATGCGACCACTTGGAGCAATTTATTAATGCAAAAGAAAAATATTACAGAGAGATTTTACAAGAAATTTTATCACAACTGATCATCATCAAATGATCTTCCATGATCTTTATATACATATCATGGACCAATCAGGTGTTAAGCCATGGATAAATGTATTCATTAAGATCGAGGAGAACATGAACCGTTAGATCAATCTATGTTAGGAACATTTCGTGACCATCATATTTCCTAACTACAAATGCATACTAATGCATACTGAAGAAACACACTTTTCCCTAATGACAAATTAGACCAAATAGATATTAACTAAATCCTAAGTGTCTAAATATCTTAACATACCCCCTTAAGAACAACTTGGGATAGGATTGAAGGATTTACAAAAGTGACACAATAGGAGAAAGAAGGAGGCATTGGAGCCTATCCCCCCTTAATGACAACTTCCTGAACTCCTAGCATAGATCAAAGTTTGGAAAAATTCTCTTATATAAGAGACTTTGTGGAAATGTCTACAACTTCATATTCTAGGGAAAAGATAACTTCAATAACTCGATCATGAATGAGCTTTCTGATGAAGTTCATGTGTAGCTCAATGTTTTTTTTGCGCTAATGTTGAACTGGGTATTTGGTGAGCTTGATGACACTGTGATTGTGACACCAAAGGATAGTCGGATGTTGATGTTGGAATCCAAACCATGAAAGGATTTGTGGAAGCCACAAGGCTTCTTGACTTTCTTTTACCCCTGCTTGATACTCTGCTTCTATTGAAGAAAGTGCAATAGCCTATTGTTTCTTACAGGCCCAAGTGAGAGGTCCTAAACCAAGGTTGAAAACATAACCTGTAGTATAATTTTGATCATTAGGGTTGATGTCCCAATCTGAATCAATGAAACCAACCAATAAAGGAGTCCCTCCTGAACTGTAATGTATCTCAAACTAAATTGTACCCCAGACATAATGAAATATCCTTTTAGCTGCTTTCCAATGGATTTCATGGGGTGTTTTCATATACAGGGAAAAAAGATCAACAACAAAGGAAAGATCAGGATGGGTATGAGTCAAGTATAAGAGGCTACCAACTAACTGACAGTACAAAGTGGCATCAACTTCGGGAGAAGTAAAGGTGGAAACAATATTGACTCTAGACTAGAAGGGAGAAGGGGCTGGTTTACAATATTCCATGTGGAAGCGATGAAGAAGGTCACAAGCATACTTAGACTGGGAAAGAAAAATTCCTTCATTGGTTTGCAAAACTTGGAGGCCAAGGAAATAATGCAAAAACTCTAAGTTTTCCATTTCAAATTTCTTCTTAAGGCTGGGTTTCACATGGTTTAACAATTTTGAGTCACTACCAATAAGGATAAGGTCATCAACATAAAGAAAAAGGATTATGAGATGGCTTCCTACTTTCTTGGTATAAACATTAGGATCATAATGGCATCTAGAAAATCTGGTGTCAATAAGAAAGTTTTCCATTTTGGCATACCAAGCTCGAGGAGCTTGCTTGATACCATAAAGAGATTTCTTAAGGAGAAAAACAAGGCTAGAGTCATTCTAGACATATCCAGGAGGTTGTCCCATGTAGATTTATTCTTGCAAATCCCCATGCAAAAAGGAGGATTTAACATCCATCTGATGGACCTCCCATTTATGTGAGGTAGCAAGGGAAAATACAAGGCAGATGGAATTCATTTTGGCTACGGGGACAAAGGTTTCATTATAGTCAATTAATTCAACTTTGGAAAATCCTTCGGAAACTAACCAAGCCTTGTGCCTTTCAACACTTCCATCAGATGCATACTTAGTTCTGTAGACCAATTTACATCTGACAATTTTTCTTCATTTTGGAAGAGGTACAAGATCCCAAGTATTGTTTTCCATTAAAGAATGACACTCTTCATTCAATGTTGTATACCAATTTGGATGACTTGAAGCTTATGCAAATGTCTTTAGATCATGAGTCTCTGAAACTTGAGCCAAAAGAGAACAGGCTTGTTGGAACTATGAACGTGTTCGATGTTGATATGAACGATCACCAACAAGATAACACATTTTCATGTTGAACGAACCCATTTAGGAAGCGATGGTTCAGGTTCAATGGACTCATCTGGAGAAAGGTTAGCAGGCGGTGGTGGATTTTCATCCTCACTGTCATCATCTGAAGAAGAAAACATAATAGGAACAAAAAAGGGCACAAACATCGAAGATGGCTCATAGGCCAAAGAAGGCACAATAGTCGAATTAGGCTCGCAGGACAAGAGAGTTTCATCAAATTTAATATCTTTTATAATAATAATTTCATTACAATGTGGTTGAAGAATTCTGTAACCTTTGGCATCTTCAGAATAAACAACAAATATACACTTCTCACTTTTAGGCTGCAATGTTTTCCTTTTCTCATCAGGAATGCGAGCCCATGTTATACTACCAAATACACGGAAGTGACTTACATCTGGTTTAATTTCAGTCCAAGCTTCTTCCGGTGTTATATTTTTAAGAGCCTTTGTGGGAGTGTGATTTACTATGTAATTTTCACAGTTGATGGCTTCCGCCCAATAATTTAGACTTAATCCCTTAGATTGGATCATACAGTTAGCCATTTATTTTAATGTGCGATTCTTTCTCTCATCAACATCATTTTGTTGTGGTGTATATGGAACCGTGTGTTGCATTTGGATGCCCTGTGTAGTGCAGTAACTTGTAAAATTATTATTCACATATTTGCATCCATTATCTATTCTTAACCTTTGAATTTAATGTCCATATTGCTTTTCTACAAGGGCTTTGTAGGCCAGAAACTTGTCAAAAAATTCTCTCTTAAGTTTTAAGAAGTAAATGCAAGTATGTTTGGAAAAGTCATCAATGAAAGTTAAGAAATACTTGCACCCAGAAAAACAAGAAGTCACTATGAACAAGATGCAAGGGGCTCGAGGCGTGCTAAGAGGCACGTTTTTCAAAATTGTCCCGATGATGTTTACAAAGAACACAACCGACACAAACACCATCTCTACATGAAACAAGAGGAAGACCAATCACCATCTGTTGATAACATATTTGCTTCAATGAGTGATAGTTTAGATGACCAAACTTCTCATGCCAAAATTTTCTCAAGTCATCGCTATGAGCAAAAAAAAATGATGGAAAATATGATGAACCAAAGTTGTCAAACTTGTACAACCTGGTAATATCATCAACAATTCCAGTTGCAAGAACATGCTGAGGATCTTTGAGATCCTTTATTACAATCTGGTGAGGTTAAAACTCTATGGTTTTACCTTCACCTGAATGAGTGATTTCATATACTGATAGAAGGTTATAGGAAAGACTTGGAACACATAATACATCATTGAAATGACCATTGTCTACCTGAATTGTTACAGATCCTACAACACTAAGATATCTATCATCACCAACAATATTTTATTGGTGTTACATTCATTTAAAGTAGAAAATATATATTTCTCCTTAGCCATATGATAAGATGCTCCAGATTCATTAAGCCACTCATTAGAAGAATAAGTAGAAGTTTCATTGAAGGAGAAACCATAAGAAAAAAGTGCATGTCCATGAGAAGAACAAGAAGTAGAATAAATATTGATGTTGTGTTTATTCATCGCTGCTTCTAAAGCTACCCTCTTCTTGAAACATTTGGACTCATCATGACCATCTTTCCCACAAAAGTTGCAATGTCTCTCAATCTTCTTATTTTAGATTTTTCTCATTTGTCACCATTAGAAGCTGAAGCTCTTTGATTGGGTTTGGGACCTTTGTTTTGCTTGTTGTTGTGGCAATGATGTTTTTTCTTGGGATTCTTGGGTTTATCTTTCTGCTGGGCTACTAAGGCTTTGTTGGAGGTACCTACANAATTATAATGTAATTGTATAAATATGAATCATACTGGTGAGCCAATGAGTTGGGGTAAAGAGCCCATATTGATTTAATCTGGTCGAGGGCCAAATGGTATATTATGTGCATTGAAATAATTAGTAAAAATAGTAATCGTTGGTTGTGATACGAAAAGGATGAAGAGCGATGGGGGGGCTATGATTCCACAAGAAAGAGGGGTCTAAGGGGGAATTATTAATGGGTATTAATTCAACCCACATTCTTGAATTATTATCATTGTATATAACCTTCTAATTTTATGTGGACTGTGTTGGAAGCGAATCATTTAACTCATGTAAGAGGGTGGGTGTGAGTGGTCACATCCCATATTTATTGGAGAGCATGGGAATGAGTACAATCAACTTGGGGAAGACTGTAAGTCAGGTCAAGAAAGAAAAAAAGAGAGGAAATTTGTATGGCCAAGGGTCCAATTCTTGGACAATCACGTTTTTGCATAGAGAGTATTTTTTACATGCAGATTTTGGGAAACAAAGGGAGAGAAGAGGATTGGGAAGAGTATCGACCATGGTATTTTTGAAGGAAACCATTGTTTGGTTGTGTTTTATGTTGAGAAAGAGGCATGTGCACTTATAAATAGGGTTGCAAGCTTGTGGTGTGAATTCATGTTGAGGAAATGTCTCAAGAGCCTTCTGAAAGATGTTGTGAGAACTTCTTGGGTAGTTGAGAGATCCTAGCCATTCAAGTGCACTAATGGCCCAGATAAATGAATGATTCAACCTGATGGACTGTGAGTAGTGAAGGGGGTACATTCCTTGGGTGGTGTAGGTTGTGGGGAAAAGAGGGAGATGGAGGATTGTAGCCGTTGTGGGAATATAAGCTGATTTTTGGGGATGTTGTATGTGGAGAGAGGAAAACCAGTGGGTTGGATCTCCTTATGGACTCATAGCCTCAACTTGAGGGGTGGTATTTTGTTGAGAGAAAATGAACAATAACACTTATGGTTGGGAGGTTCATCCTTCATATGCAACTAGTTGGTTAATTATTAACATTTAAGTGTTTATATTATGTTCTTATGTTATTCCGTTGTGTAAATGGTTTATATGAATGTTGTGTGTTTGTTTTTTTCTTCAACAATTACATTCTTGTTTAATATATGATGTTAGATGCATTTAGAACTGTGGTATCAATCAAATGGTTAAATCTGTGTGTGATATGTAGCTAGTAAGCTACAATAATTTATTTAGCAATAAATCTTAATGATTTAATGACTTTCTGGATGAAATGTTGCTCAGATGGGTGGTGGGTACATTACAAAGTCGCATCGGAGCTACTGGTTCAACACCATCCTTGTATGGGCCAAGAACCAAAGATAATTGGTAAAATTTGTTGTTACTGTTCAACAACACATATATTCCAAAAGAGTATGAACACCTTCAGTAACCACTCACACAACCAAATCAAAGATAAACAGACCAATATTTTGACGTGGTAAAACCCCTACGGGGAAACGTCCACGGCCCCAACCAATGCGACCACTTGGAGCAATTTATTAATGCAAAAGAAAAATATTACAGAGAGATTTTACAAGAAATTTTATCACAACTGATCATCATCAAATGATCTTCCATGATCTTTATATACATATCATGGACCAATCAGGTGTTAAGCCATGGATAAATGTATTCATTAAGATCGAGGAGAACATGAACCGTTAGATCAATCTATGTTAGGAACATTTCGTGACCATCATATTTCCTAACTACAAATGCATACTAATGCATACTGAAGAAACACACTTTTCCCTAATGACAAATTAGACCAAATAGATATTAACTAAATCCTAAGTGTCTAAATATCTTAACATACCCCCTTAAGAACAACTTGGGATAGGATTGAAGGATTTACAAAAGTGACACAATAGGAGAAAGAAGGAGGCATTGGAGCCTATCCCCCCTTAATGACAACTTCCTGAACTCCTAGCATAGATCAAAGTTTGGAAAAATTCTCTTATATAAGAGACTTTGTGGAAATGTCTACAACTTCATATTCTAGGGAAAAGATAACTTCAATAACTCGATCATGAATGAGCTTTCTGATGAAGTTCATGTGTAGCTCAATGTTTTTTTTGCGCTAATGTTGAACTGGGTATTTGGTGAGCTTGATGACACTGTGATTGTGACACCAAAGGATAGTCGGATGTTGATGTTGGAATCCAAACCATGAAAGGATTTGTGGAAGCCACAAGGCTTCTTGACTTTCTTTTACCCCTGCTTGATACTCTGCTTCTATTGAAGAAAGTGCAATAGCCTATTGTTTCTTACAGGCCCAAGTGAGAGGTCCTAAACCAAGGTTGAAAACATAACCTGTAGTATAATTTTGATCATTAGGGTTGATGTCCCAATCTGAATCAATGAAACCAACCAATAAAGGAGTCCCTCCTGAACTGTAATGTATCTCAAACTAAATTGTACCCCAGACATAATGAAATATCCTTTTAGCTGCTTTCCAATGGATTTCATGGGGTGTTTTCATATACAGGGAAAAAAGATCAACAACAAAGGAAAGATCAGGATGGGTATGAGTCAAGTATAAGAGGCTACCAACTAACTGACAGTACAAAGTGGCATCAACTTCGGGAGAAGTAAAGGTGGAAACAATATTGACTCTAGACTAGAAGGGAGAAGGGGCTGGTTTACAATATTCCATGTGGAAGCGATGAAGAAGGTCACAAGCATACTTAGACTGGGAAAGAAAAATTCCTTCATTGGTTTGCAAAACTTGGAGGCCAAGGAAATAATGCAAAAACTCTAAGTTTTCCATTTCAAATTTCTTCTTAAGGCTGGGTTTCACATGGTTTAACAATTTTGAGTCACTACCAATAAGGATAAGGTCATCAACATAAAGAAAAAGGATTATGAGATGGCTTCCTACTTTCTTGGTATAAACATTAGGATCATAATGGCATCTAGAAAATCTGGTGTCAATAAGAAAGTTTTCCATTTTGGCATACCAAGCTCGAGGAGCTTGCTTGATACCATAAAGAGATTTCTTAAGGAGAAAAACAAGGCTAGAGTCATTCTAGACATATCCAGGAGGTTGTCCCATGTAGATTTATTCTTGCAAATCCCCATGCAAAAAGGAGGATTTAACATCCATCTGATGGACCTCCCATTTATGTGAGGTAGCAAGGGAAAATACAAGGCAGATGGAATTCATTTTGGCTACGGGGACAAAGGTTTCATTATAGTCAATTAATTCAACTTTGGAAAATCCTTCGGAAACTAACCAAGCCTTGTGCCTTTCAACACTTCCATCAGATGCATACTTAGTTCTGTAGACCAATTTACATCTGACAATTTTTCTTCATTTTGGAAGAGGTACAAGATCCCAAGTATTGTTTTCCATTAAAGAATGACACTCTTCATTCAATGTTGTATACCAATTTGGATGACTTGAAGCTTATGCAAATGTCTTTAGATCATGAGTCTCTGAAACTTGAGCCAAAAGAGAACAGGCTTGTTGGAACTATGAACGTGTTCGATGTTGATATGAACGATCACCAACAAGATAACACATTTTCATGTTGAACGAACCCATTTAGGAAGCGATGGTTCAGGTTCAATGGACTCATCTGGAGAAAGGTTAGCAGGCGGTGGTGGATTTTCATCCTCACTGTCATCATCTGAAGAAGAAAACATAATAGGAACAAAAAAGGGCACAAACATCGAAGATGGCTCATAGGCCAAAGAAGGCACAATAGTCGAATTAGGCTCGCAGGACAAGAGAGTTTCATCAAATTTAATATCTTTTATAATAATAATTTCATTACAATGTGGTTGAAGAATTCTGTAACCTTTGGCATCTTCAGAATAAACAACAAATATACACTTCTCACTTTTAGGCTGCAATGTTTTCCTTTTCTCATCAGGAATGCGAGCCCATGTTATACTACCAAATACACGGAAGTGACTTACATCTGGTTTAATTTCAGTCCAAGCTTCTTCCGGTGTTATATTTTTAAGAGCCTTTGTGGGAGTGTGATTTACTATGTAATTTTCACAGTTGATGGCTTCCGCCCAATAATTTAGACTTAATCCCTTAGATTGGATCATACAGTTAGCCATTTATTTTAATGTGCGATTCTTTCTCTCATCAACATCATTTTGTTGTGGTGTATATGGAACCGTGTGTTGCATTTGGATGCCCTGTGTAGTGCAGTAACTTGTAAAATTATTATTCACATATTTGCATCCATTATCTATTCTTAACCTTTGAATTTAATGTCCATATTGCTTTTCTACAAGGGCTTTGTAGGCCAGAAACTTGTCAAAAAATTCTCTCTTAAGTTTTAAGAAGTAAATGCAAGTATGTTTGGAAAAGTCATCAATGAAAGTTAAGAAATACTTGCACCCAGAAAAACAAGAAGTCACTATGAACAAGATGCAAGGGGCTCGAGGCGTGCTAAGAGGCACGTTTTTCAAAATTGTCCCGATGATGTTTACAAAGAACACAACCGACACAAACACCATCTCTACATGAAACAAGAGGAAGACCAATCACCATCTGTTGATAACATATTTGCTTCAATGAGTGATAGTTTAGATGACCAAACTTCTCATGCCAAAATTTTCTCAAGTCATCGCTATGAGCAAAAAAAAATGATGGAAAATATGATGAACCAAAGTTGTCAAACTTGTACAACCTGGTAATATCATCAACAATTCCAGTTGCAAGAACATGCTGAGGATCTTTGAGATCCTTTATTACAATCTGGTGAGGTTAAAACTCTATGGTTTTACCTTCACCTGAATGAGTGATTTCATATACTGATAGAAGGTTATAGGAAAGACTTGGAACACATAATACATCATTGAAATGACCATTGTCTACCTGAATTGTTACAGATCCTACAACACTAAGATATCTATCATCACCAACAATATTTTATTGGTGTTACATTCATTTAAAGTAGAAAATATATATTTCTCCTTAGCCATATGATAAGATGCTCCAGATTCATTAAGCCACTCATTAGAAGAATAAGTAGAAGTTTCATTGAAGGAGAAACCATAAGAAAAAAGTGCATGTCCATGAGAAGAACAAGAAGTAGAATAAATATTGATGTTGTGTTTATTCATCGCTGCTTCTAAAGCTACCCTCTTCTTGAAACATTTGGACTCATCATGACCATCTTTCCCACAAAAGTTGCAATGTCTCTCAATCTTCTTATTTTAGATTTTTCTCATTTGTCACCATTAGAAGCTGAAGCTCTTTGATTGGGTTTGGGACCTTTGTTTTGCTTGTTGTTGTGGCAATGATGTTTTTTCTTGGGATTCTTGGGTTTATCTTTCTGCTGGGCTACTAAGGCTTTGTTGGAGGTACCTACANTTGTCCTTAATGAATTTGATAATCTCAAAATATTCCTCTGTCGAAGTTCCATTGGCATTCATAGATATCTGAGTGAACCTTCCACATAGGTTTACCAATTTTCCTCTGAATAACCCTATTCCTCCTAGAGATGGAGTCATAGCAGGCCTCCCTATAGCTTCCCAAGTGTTTTCTATCATAACATTCACTTGTGTTTCCTCATCCAAAACACAGTCAATGTTGAAGTCTCCTATTCTTACCTCAATGCATTCTTTTTCTTTAAATATCTCTGCTAATCTAACATGTTGGTGGCCATTCAAGGTGTCTTTCATCTGTAGTAACATCTTCTTTGATTCTTTCTAGGGTTCTGCTATTTCTGGATCTGCTTTAGGGTATTCTTCATGTAGATTCATATTTTCAAGCTTAGCAATCATTATAGGGAAATCCAATACTTCATGATCTAGAGCTTTGCAACAAAGACAAATGGGTCCTCCACCAGGGCATTCTTTAGCTATATGTCCCGGTATTCTACAACTGTAACAGAGGGTTAATCCTCTTTTTCTTGTAACTGATCCCCAACCTCTTCTGTACTTCGCACCAGGATCATAGGGGTTAATCTGCAATAAATTCTTTCTAGGATCCTGCATCCATTTGTTAGTCCAAACATTCTTTCTATGCATAGGCTTAACATATCTATCATTATACTTATCAGATCTATTCATATCAAACTTTCTTTCATCTAACAATGCCCTAGTTTTCAAGCTAGGACATAATCTACCAAGAATACCTAGATCCATGATTTTAGAAACAAAAATTTCTACTAGCCTTACTTTTACAGAGCACAAAGCTTTCAGATATAGAACTTTCTTACCTTGATCAGAGCATAGGACTTACAGATCTTACCTCTTTTCTTCAGATCTGACCTTTATTTCTTTGCACAAAGCTTCATAGGTCAAGCAGGACACTATGCACTAGGGCAACAGATCTACACATAGAGCTTAATTTGCACAAAGATTATTCTTCTCTAGTTCCCAACAATCCTAGTTTTAGGTCTTGGCAACATAACCATTTATTGGCACATAAGGGCATACCCAGGGTTCAATGCTCAAGAGCGCACCAACAAAACCCTAACTACTAGCCCTTTTGGTAACACCTGCGAAGCAGATGAAGTCTCACCCGAGGTAGAGGCAGGGGTGGTTGCAAGACTCAGGTGTCTGTAAACTTAGCTGGGACACAAATCTGTGATTATACTACTTACAACGCACTTAGCATCAGTCAAACATTAATATCCAACCCTTATTCTACTTCGCAGATAACATAGAGCATCGCAATATTCACTTAGATCTACATTATCTCAACACTTAGCAACAATAATACATCAGGTCCTATAGATCAACACTAAGCACTCACACATACATCGGATCTAATAATCATATATATCTAAGAAGCACAAAGAATAAGTGAATATATCAAAGGCACATAGCATAAGCAGAGATAAACACAATGAATCAAAGAACAGAGCATTACACATAGATTTACGTGGTGCATCCCCACCCTGGGGCTACGTCCACCAACTCTTCTTCTTTATTAGTATCTTCAATCATTAGATACAACACAGAGCACAAAAACCCTTCTTTGCAAAGGATAGAAGATCTTCACGTCTCACTAGATCCTTCTTCCTTACACTTCAACATAAAGCCTCTTACAAAAACTTGCACTTAGCCTTGCAAGCTTCTTGTGATCATGCACAGAGCATTTACAATCCACTTCCGATCACACAGATCTAACTATTAGCACTAAGCTATTTGCCATACATCACATAGATGCACTGCTACTTCTTTCTAGCCTAAGAATCTATTTATACATTACAAAAGTGGGCCTAAGCGTGGGTAAACCCATGGGCCAACATCCCTTTCCCATTACATTGACCAAAAAACCCTAATAGGGGCCCAAAAGTGGACCGAGATGCTTCACTTGGTGGTCCTTATTTGATTAGCTGTCGCAATTCCAAAATAGGTCAAAATGACCTAGGTTATCCCAAAACTTGGTCAAGGGCCAACAAAAATAAAAAGCGTTACTGACTGAAACAATCTCTATTGTTGCAACAGAACAATACTCTCAGCCCAAAAGCGTACATAAATGATAGAAACCATAAATGAGGCAACTCGGCTTCACGATATCGATCTACAATGGGAATGGGTCTTCAAACATGATCTGATACCATGTTTAACAACATATGTATTCCAACAAAGGACAAACACCTTCAATAACCATTCACACAACTAGATCAAATATCAACACACCGATATTTTTACATGGTAAAACACTTGCAAGGAAACATCCATGGCTCCAACTAGCACGACCACTTGGAGCAATTTATTAATGAAAAAGAAAAATATTACAAAGATATTTTACAAGAGAGTTTCTCACAATCAATCATCTATAAATGACCCTCCATTCTCTTTAAATAGAGATCATGGACCAATCAGGTGTTAATCCATGTATCAATGTTGTTGTTAATATCGAGGAGAATATGAACCATCAGATCACATATATGAACTGTCAATATATGTCAGGAACATATATTGACCATCAGATTTCCTAACTGCAAATGCATACTAATGCATACTAAATAAACACACCAAGAAACATACTTTTACCTAACGACACATTAGACCAAGTAGATCTTAACTAAATTCTAAGTGTTTAAATATCCTAAGACTTACAGATTTTGGTCTGTGCAAATTTTAGGAAAACAAATAATTCATAGTGAAATCCCCAAATTCGTGAGAAAAATTTGATTTTCAAAAGACTTAGGACTATTTAAGAAAGATTCAATGGAGTAAATATGCAAAGTTGCAGAGTTATATTCAACCTAGAAGGTTGAAATTTTTGTTTTAATGGTCATTGTAGTGCTAGGCAGAGTTCAGTGAATCGATGGATGAGATCATGTTTGATCTCAAGATCAATGAATGAAATTCATTGAGATAAATTTAAAAATTTATAAGGTTTAAACCATTTAGAAGATTGAGTATATCAACAACCATGATTCATTTGCATGGGTTGGGAAATGATATATATCGATCATCTATATTCGTTTTTGACTGATGGAAGGATGGAGTCGATTTCCGGTCAAGATCATATTGGCTTGGAGATCAACAATCCATATTTATAAGGGATTTTGGTCAAAATCTCTAAGTGTTGAAGTTCGCGAACAAAATTCGCCAATGGCCGATGGTTGGATTGAAGAGATTGACAAAGAGTTGGGCTCGACCAAAATAAGTCTTTGACAATCGATGGCCAATAGTAGGGTGTCGACAGAGTTGGACGAAGTTTGACAGATCAATAGTTGAGATCATTTTGAATGATGGATTGACGGTCCAAATTCATTGGGATTTTGGTTGAAAATTTCTTAGTGTTGAAGTTCATCAACAAGATTCCTCGATGGTCAATGGTCAAATCGATGAGTTTGATGAAGAGTTTGGTTTGGCTAAGAGAAATATTCAATTGTCGATGGTCAATGGTTTGGGATCAACATAATTTGGCGAAGGTTTTCATGCATCATAGGGGATTGTCGATCACCGATGGCCGATGATCAAGGATTAGCAAAAATTGCCAGTAATTTTTTTTCGACCAAGATAAATCTACGATCATCAAATGTAGATGATCGGGTGTTGGCAGATTTAGAGAGGTGTTTTGATTTCATCCAAGAGGAATGGTTGTTTTTCAATGAAGGAAAAGAGGATGATGACATGTCATGCCATGTCAACATCCACGTGTCATGCCACGTCAACATAATTACCACGTCAACAAAGGAATGGTCGATCATCAATGGTCGGGGTTTGGCAATATTTGTGGAAAGTAGTTGTCAAGGAAATTCTTCGATGGTCAATCACTGATGATAGGGGCTCGATGAGATTTGTGGGAAACCTTTGGTTTGCAAAGATAAGCGGCCAATGGTCGATGGCCGATGATCGAGCATCGGGGAGATCGGTGGGAAAGTTTGGTTTATAAAAATAAATCATTGATTGTTGATCTCCAATGGAGAGCAGATCAACAACTCAGATTTAAAGGCTGTTACAATGATAAAAACAATCAAATTTCTAAGAATATTTTTTAGGATTTCAAAGGTCATGAACTTTCAGAGTTATTTTGAGGCCCTATTGACCCCTATATTTTCTTTTCCATATTACTTCTCCATACTTAGAAAAATTTATTGTTTTTCCTTTTGTAAAAGTATACCTTGTCTTTTTCGTTACCATACTTAGTCATTTTTTTTCACTTCACTATGGGTTCGTGGGTTAGCATACTTTTCTTTGTAACTCCGCTATCACCAAAACACCATTTCACTTCCGTGATCCCCAACTTGCATGACACTTAGAAATTTTATCTTTTTATTATTTTCTCACCACGGGTTCGCAGGTTCCCGAGTCTCTCATCTCCATTCATCCTACAAGCCTGACTGATAGTGATAATTAACCATTTTCTAACCCTTTTTCTTCCCACACAACACTTGTGTATTTTTCATTTTCTTCACATCAAACTCACGGGTTGGCAGACCTGCGGGTTCACCTCAACTTTTCTTTCATATCTACTCTCACCGTGACATGATTTTTGTTTTGGTACATTTTCTCGAGATACATTTCATGTTGGTGCCATGAAAGATAATTGTTGTGCAAATCACGAAAAGGCTGTTATTAATCATAGAAATCTTGAGGGATTTTCCTTCAATGTGCATTAAAAGATCTTCATTGGGAAAAGATTAAGTCATTACTATCTGGAAAAAATGCCTCATTTCTATGAATATCTTCCAAGTAATTACACAAACAGTCTGCCAACTTCATGGTTGTAGGAAGGAAACAATTATGTGGGGATACATTGAACATTTTTGGATGGGAAGATCAAAATTTCCAGTAGTTGATAGCTTATTGGTACTACTCTACATTACCTCTCCTTCAAAGAAATGAAAATGTAGTATGGATATCAAGAATTTCTCTTTGTGCATGCGTACTAGAAGTATTTTATTGTAAAGAAGTTGTCACCCGGTGAATTGATAAGTATAATCCAAACCAAAGAGCCATTGAAATCCAAGGCGAACCCCCTATTTCATTAGCACCAATCATTTTCAAAAATATGTTGAAGATACTAGAGCCAACTCTTATATCTAAAGGAGAAGAAGAGAGGGATTTTCTCAAGAAAAGAAATAATGGACTCGACCTTCTACAAGAATATCTTGAAGACCCTGTGGCGATGCTTGTTGACATAACAAATATTCGGGTTAGTTCTTTGAAAAACCCTTATCGAAAAATTGCATGGAAATTCACTAGATTTACTAGTCAAGAAAATACGACAACCATCTCGATCTATACATTTTTCACTTTATAGTTCATGAAAAATCCATCTTCGAATGGGGAAAGCTTATCTCTATCGAAATTGCTTGCAAATTTTCAAATTTTAAGAAAGAAAATAATTTTCATGACTTCATATTTAATATTTGCTATTACATACTGCCATATTTTCAAGGGATTAACAATTGGAAAGAGAATAGATTGCAAAATTGACCCTGTAACTATCTGGTACCAAGATCTTTAGAGACAAAATACCCCTATTTATTTTTATGAAGCAAATAATGAATTTGTTACAATTTTCAAGAAATTTCTCTTTGGAGATAACAAATCTAGGTTGTCATCAGAGGCAAAAAATTACCCTGGAGAAGAGCGAAAATTATAATGTCATTAGAATCTTTTTCTCTCGAGAAAGTCATGATTTTCTCCCTTACTACATTTCAGATAAAATGTTTATCACTGAAGTTGCTAGGAGATATGGATTATGGCTTCAATTTTTTCATGAGAAGAGAAAAAGAAAATTTATCCCATTGTCATGGAAGGTTGTAGAAATTGTATTAAGAAACATAACGAGAATCGATAATTTCTCAACCCATTTCGATCATTTGAATTTGAAATATGCAGAAAAATTCAAAGGGTTTGATCCAAGTCATATTTTTGTTGATGTAACACCCTAGTTTTAATCCCTATGAACTAGAATGTATTATGTAAATGTGACATTAGGCTGGTGAGCCGATAAGTTGGAAAGGGGCCACAGTGCCTAGGAAATTTAATACTTNTATATATATATATATATATATATATATATATATATATATATATTTATAAAATACGTCGTTGGTTGCAAGACAGACAAGGACAAAATATATAGGGGGATATGCTTCCACGAGAGAGGGGGATAAAGGGGATACGTCTTTTTATTATATTTTATTTACCCATTTTGGTTTTAATTGAGAAAAGTGGTTACATGAGATTCTTGGGGAAGGCCATGTGGTTATTGGTTCTTGTAATTACATAAACTGTTCCCATGGGCTATTTGGGGGTTGTTCCTTGTTCTTCATTCATTGTTAATAATTTCATTAATCACCTTTGTAACATACCCAACCATTCACAAGCTGGGCACACTACCTCAAAAAATCACTTCTGAACCAATTTTGAACTCTCGTAATAATTAATTCGAGAATAAGCATGAAATACTNTTGTCCTTAATGAATTTGATAATCTCAAAATATTCCTCTGTCGAAGTTCCATTGGCATTCATAGATATCTGAGTGAACCTTCCACATAGGTTTACCAATTTTCCTCTGAATAACCCTATTCCTCCTAGAGATGGAGTCATAGCAGGCCTCCCTATAGCTTCCCAAGTGTTTTCTATCATAACATTCACTTGTGTTTCCTCATCCAAAACACAGTCAATGTTGAAGTCTCCTATTCTTACCTCAATGCATTCTTTTTCTTTAAATATCTCTGCTAATCTAACATGTTGGTGGCCATTCAAGGTGTCTTTCATCTGTAGTAACATCTTCTTTGATTCTTTCTAGGGTTCTGCTATTTCTGGATCTGCTTTAGGGTATTCTTCATGTAGATTCATATTTTCAAGCTTAGCAATCATTATAGGGAAATCCAATACTTCATGATCTAGAGCTTTGCAACAAAGACAAATGGGTCCTCCACCAGGGCATTCTTTAGCTATATGTCCCGGTATTCTACAACTGTAACAGAGGGTTAATCCTCTTTTTCTTGTAACTGATCCCCAACCTCTTCTGTACTTCGCACCAGGATCATAGGGGTTAATCTGCAATAAATTCTTTCTAGGATCCTGCATCCATTTGTTAGTCCAAACATTCTTTCTATGCATAGGCTTAACATATCTATCATTATACTTATCAGATCTATTCATATCAAACTTTCTTTCATCTAACAATGCCCTAGTTTTCAAGCTAGGACATAATCTACCAAGAATACCTAGATCCATGATTTTAGAAACAAAAATTTCTACTAGCCTTACTTTTACAGAGCACAAAGCTTTCAGATATAGAACTTTCTTACCTTGATCAGAGCATAGGACTTACAGATCTTACCTCTTTTCTTCAGATCTGACCTTTATTTCTTTGCACAAAGCTTCATAGGTCAAGCAGGACACTATGCACTAGGGCAACAGATCTACACATAGAGCTTAATTTGCACAAAGATTATTCTTCTCTAGTTCCCAACAATCCTAGTTTTAGGTCTTGGCAACATAACCATTTATTGGCACATAAGGGCATACCCAGGGTTCAATGCTCAAGAGCGCACCAACAAAACCCTAACTACTAGCCCTTTTGGTAACACCTGCGAAGCAGATGAAGTCTCACCCGAGGTAGAGGCAGGGGTGGTTGCAAGACTCAGGTGTCTGTAAACTTAGCTGGGACACAAATCTGTGATTATACTACTTACAACGCACTTAGCATCAGTCAAACATTAATATCCAACCCTTATTCTACTTCGCAGATAACATAGAGCATCGCAATATTCACTTAGATCTACATTATCTCAACACTTAGCAACAATAATACATCAGGTCCTATAGATCAACACTAAGCACTCACACATACATCGGATCTAATAATCATATATATCTAAGAAGCACAAAGAATAAGTGAATATATCAAAGGCACATAGCATAAGCAGAGATAAACACAATGAATCAAAGAACAGAGCATTACACATAGATTTACGTGGTGCATCCCCACCCTGGGGCTACGTCCACCAACTCTTCTTCTTTATTAGTATCTTCAATCATTAGATACAACACAGAGCACAAAAACCCTTCTTTGCAAAGGATAGAAGATCTTCACGTCTCACTAGATCCTTCTTCCTTACACTTCAACATAAAGCCTCTTACAAAAACTTGCACTTAGCCTTGCAAGCTTCTTGTGATCATGCACAGAGCATTTACAATCCACTTCCGATCACACAGATCTAACTATTAGCACTAAGCTATTTGCCATACATCACATAGATGCACTGCTACTTCTTTCTAGCCTAAGAATCTATTTATACATTACAAAAGTGGGCCTAAGCGTGGGTAAACCCATGGGCCAACATCCCTTTCCCATTACATTGACCAAAAAACCCTAATAGGGGCCCAAAAGTGGACCGAGATGCTTCACTTGGTGGTCCTTATTTGATTAGCTGTCGCAATTCCAAAATAGGTCAAAATGACCTAGGTTATCCCAAAACTTGGTCAAGGGCCAACAAAAATAAAAAGCGTTACTGACTGAAACAATCTCTATTGTTGCAACAGAACAATACTCTCAGCCCAAAAGCGTACATAAATGATAGAAACCATAAATGAGGCAACTCGGCTTCACGATATCGATCTACAATGGGAATGGGTCTTCAAACATGATCTGATACCATGTTTAACAACATATGTATTCCAACAAAGGACAAACACCTTCAATAACCATTCACACAACTAGATCAAATATCAACACACCGATATTTTTACATGGTAAAACACTTGCAAGGAAACATCCATGGCTCCAACTAGCACGACCACTTGGAGCAATTTATTAATGAAAAAGAAAAATATTACAAAGATATTTTACAAGAGAGTTTCTCACAATCAATCATCTATAAATGACCCTCCATTCTCTTTAAATAGAGATCATGGACCAATCAGGTGTTAATCCATGTATCAATGTTGTTGTTAATATCGAGGAGAATATGAACCATCAGATCACATATATGAACTGTCAATATATGTCAGGAACATATATTGACCATCAGATTTCCTAACTGCAAATGCATACTAATGCATACTAAATAAACACACCAAGAAACATACTTTTACCTAACGACACATTAGACCAAGTAGATCTTAACTAAATTCTAAGTGTTTAAATATCCTAAGACTTACAGATTTTGGTCTGTGCAAATTTTAGGAAAACAAATAATTCATAGTGAAATCCCCAAATTCGTGAGAAAAATTTGATTTTCAAAAGACTTAGGACTATTTAAGAAAGATTCAATGGAGTAAATATGCAAAGTTGCAGAGTTATATTCAACCTAGAAGGTTGAAATTTTTGTTTTAATGGTCATTGTAGTGCTAGGCAGAGTTCAGTGAATCGATGGATGAGATCATGTTTGATCTCAAGATCAATGAATGAAATTCATTGAGATAAATTTAAAAATTTATAAGGTTTAAACCATTTAGAAGATTGAGTATATCAACAACCATGATTCATTTGCATGGGTTGGGAAATGATATATATCGATCATCTATATTCGTTTTTGACTGATGGAAGGATGGAGTCGATTTCCGGTCAAGATCATATTGGCTTGGAGATCAACAATCCATATTTATAAGGGATTTTGGTCAAAATCTCTAAGTGTTGAAGTTCGCGAACAAAATTCGCCAATGGCCGATGGTTGGATTGAAGAGATTGACAAAGAGTTGGGCTCGACCAAAATAAGTCTTTGACAATCGATGGCCAATAGTAGGGTGTCGACAGAGTTGGACGAAGTTTGACAGATCAATAGTTGAGATCATTTTGAATGATGGATTGACGGTCCAAATTCATTGGGATTTTGGTTGAAAATTTCTTAGTGTTGAAGTTCATCAACAAGATTCCTCGATGGTCAATGGTCAAATCGATGAGTTTGATGAAGAGTTTGGTTTGGCTAAGAGAAATATTCAATTGTCGATGGTCAATGGTTTGGGATCAACATAATTTGGCGAAGGTTTTCATGCATCATAGGGGATTGTCGATCACCGATGGCCGATGATCAAGGATTAGCAAAAATTGCCAGTAATTTTTTTTCGACCAAGATAAATCTACGATCATCAAATGTAGATGATCGGGTGTTGGCAGATTTAGAGAGGTGTTTTGATTTCATCCAAGAGGAATGGTTGTTTTTCAATGAAGGAAAAGAGGATGATGACATGTCATGCCATGTCAACATCCACGTGTCATGCCACGTCAACATAATTACCACGTCAACAAAGGAATGGTCGATCATCAATGGTCGGGGTTTGGCAATATTTGTGGAAAGTAGTTGTCAAGGAAATTCTTCGATGGTCAATCACTGATGATAGGGGCTCGATGAGATTTGTGGGAAACCTTTGGTTTGCAAAGATAAGCGGCCAATGGTCGATGGCCGATGATCGAGCATCGGGGAGATCGGTGGGAAAGTTTGGTTTATAAAAATAAATCATTGATTGTTGATCTCCAATGGAGAGCAGATCAACAACTCAGATTTAAAGGCTGTTACAATGATAAAAACAATCAAATTTCTAAGAATATTTTTTAGGATTTCAAAGGTCATGAACTTTCAGAGTTATTTTGAGGCCCTATTGACCCCTATATTTTCTTTTCCATATTACTTCTCCATACTTAGAAAAATTTATTGTTTTTCCTTTTGTAAAAGTATACCTTGTCTTTTTCGTTACCATACTTAGTCATTTTTTTTCACTTCACTATGGGTTCGCGGGTTAGCATAATTTTATTTGTAACTCCGCTATCACCAAAACACCATTTCACTTCCGTGATCCCCAACTTGAATGACACTTAGAAATTTTCTCTTTTTATTATTTTCTCACCACAGGTTCGCAGGTCCCCGAGTCTCTCATCTCCATTCATCCTACAAGCCCGACTGATAGTGATAATTAACCATTTTCTAACCCTTTTTCTTCCCACACAACACTTTTGTATTTTTCATTTTCTTCACATCAAACTCACGGGTTGGAAGACCTGCGGGTTCACCTCAACTTTTCTTTCATATCCACTCTCGCCGTAACATGATTTTTGTTTTGGTACATTTTCTCGAGATACATTTCATGTTGGTGCCATGAAAGATAATTGTTGTGCAAATCACGAAAAGGCCATTATTAATCGTAGAAATCTTGAGGGATTTTACTTCAATGTGCATTAAAAGATCTTCATTGGGAAAAGATTAAGTCATTACTATCTGGAAAAAATGCCTCATTTCTATGAATACCTTCCAAGTAATTACACAAACAATCCGCCAACTTCATGGTTGTAGGAAGGAAACAATTATGTGGGGATACATTGAACATTTTTGGATGGGAAGATCAAAATTTCCAGTGGTTGATAGCTTATTGGTACTACTCTACATTACCTCTCTTTCAAAGAAATGAAAATGTAGTATGGATATCAAGAATTTCTCTTGGTGCATGCGTACTAGAAGTATTTTATTGTAAAGAAGTTGTCACCCGGTGCATTGATAAGTATAATCCAAACCGAAGAGCCATTGAAATCCAGGGTGAACCCCCTATTTCATTAGCACCAATCATTTTCAGAAAGATGTTGAAGTTACCAGAGCCAACTCTTATATCTAAAGGAGAAGAAGAGAGGGATTTTCTCAAGAAAAGAAATAATGGACTCGACCTTCTACAAGAATATCTTGAAGACCCTGTGGCGATGCTTGTTGAC
>JZKD02S1862042.1:42698-52857 GCA_000966675.3 Picea glauca | reverse complement strand
GATGTGGAGGGATTATCTCATGGGGAATAAATTTGAATTAAGGACAGACCACATTGGCCTGAAGTATCTTTTTGAAAAACCAACCTTGAATGCTAGGAAAACAAGATGGCTGGAATTTCTAAGTGAATATGACTTCGATATCAATCATATCAAGGAAAAGGAGAATAAATTTACCGATGCACTTAGTAGAACAATGAATCTCATGCATGTTATTGTTGTCAATATGCATCAATTAGACTTGAAGAGCATAATTTTATATGGTCTTGTTACAGACCAACGTTACCTACAGGTAAAGGAAAATTTACAGCAAGGAGATGTACAACCGAAAATAAAGGAGTATGAGATAAAGGAAGACATGTTACTCATGCATAAAAATAGAATCTATGCTCCTAGTTCTGGAGAACTGAGGAATTTTGTACTAAAGGAAATGCATGATGTTTCTTATGTTGGACATCTCGGTTACCAGAAAATAATTACCGCAGTAAGAATCCAATTCTTTTGGCCAGGAATGAAGAAGGATGTTGCTGATTACATCGCTCGATGTATGGAATGTTAGAAGGTAAAGGCTGAGCATAGGCACCCAATGGGTTTGCTGCAACCATTGCCAATTCTAGAGAAGAAATGGGAAGTGATCACCATGGATTTCATCACATGATTACCCAGAACGAATAAGAAACATGATTCGATCATGGTGGTGGTTGAAAAATTAACAAAGGCCTCTCATTTTGTGCCTGTGAAGACAATGCATACAACGTATAATATTGCAGAGATTTTCATGAAGGAAATTGATAGGTTGCATAGGACACCTAGGACAATTGTCTCGGACATAGATACAAAGTTTACCTCCAATTTATGGAGGGGATTGTTTAAAGTATTTGGCACAAATCTAAACTTTAGCACAACATATCATCCCCAGACAGATGGGAAAACAGAGAGATTCAATAGAATAATTGAAGACATGTTGAGAATGTATGTGATGGATAAGCCATCTAAGTGGGAATATTATTTACATTTGGTTGAGTTTGCATATAATAATGGGTATCAAGATTCATTGAGAATGAGCCCATTTGAAGCCTTGTATGGTAGGAAATGCGATACTCCAGCAAGCTAGGACAACCCAATAGATAGAGTGGTACTTGGGCTAGAGTTGCTTAAGGACATGGAAGACCAGGTGGTCAAGATCAAGTAGAATTTGAAGGTAGCTCAGGATAGATAGAAAGTTTATGCAGACAAGAACCGGACAACTAGAGAGTTTAAAGTAGGGGATCATGTACTTTTGAAAGTGAAGCCTAAGAAAATTTCTTTGAAATTGGGTAGTTGTACGAAGCTGGCCACCAGATTCAGTGGTCCATTTGAAATATTGGAAAGAATAGGGTCAATTGCATACATGATTGCATTACCTTCTTCCATGAATGTGCATAATGTATTTCATGTCTCTTTACTAAATAAATATGTACATGATCCTAACCATGCTATTGATTGGCATCTGATTCAGGTAGAGATAGAGGGAGATTTTCAGATTCATCTAGTGCGGGTATTGGACACAAAAGTCAAAATGCTCCGGAATCGAGTTATAGAGCTAGTAAAAGTTTAGTGGACTTGCTATGGTCTTGAAGATGCTACCTGGGAGCATGAAGATTCCATGCGAGCATAGTACCAGCAACTTTTTGAATATATTTGAGATTTTGATCTCTATTTTTGTATATGCACTGATGATAGTGCCAAAATAAGGTGGAGGGGATGTAACACCCCAGGGTTTGAACCCCCATTTTAAATAATGTATGTTACAATGTTGAGAGGCCAGAGTGCCCAAACAATTATTAAGAGGCCAGTGTGCCCAAGACATGTAATGTTTTTATCATTATTAATAATAAATACATGGCTGGCTGCTAAATGGAAAAGGACTAGAGTTATAGGGGGCTATGATTCCACAAGAGATGGGGATTGAGGGGATAAGTGTTTACTCCTAGTCTAATTACCCCTTTTTGTCTAAGGGAGGGGATCAATTACGTGATCTTCTTAGTGAAGGCCAAGAGGTTCTTGATTTCCCCACAAATTTACTTAAACTCGCCTTTGGTCTGATGGGGGGGTTGGTCGTTGGCTCATTTTCTATTCACTTTTTCATTCACACCATTCTATCCCTCACACACTTTCATGCACACACATTCATGCACCCACTTACCCATTCATTGATCCATCCGTCAGCCATGTCTTGGCTCGGGAAAAGGGATTCGAACCGCTGAAGATTAGCCATGAGATAGTTGGTTGTAGTGGTCGTTGGTGTGATCCATCCGTGACCTGAGGCTGCATGTCTAAGATGCATTGGCATGTGTCCAGTGTTTCTCACAGCTATGAGTCCTTTGAGTTCCAACATTGATATTTTGGACTAGTTGCGTTGGAGCCCGAATTAAGTAGAAGAATTGCCTGAGGGACTATGTGTCAGAGAAGGGTGGAGGTACGTTCTATCGGGTGGTGCAAGCTGGGTAGAAGAGAGATGGGTACTTGGATTACTGTGAGAACTAGGAAGCCTATGAGAGCTTGGGTGCTAACTGGTTTGGGAAGCCAAGTAACACTCTAGAACCATCCTTGTGGATTCATAGCCCTGGTTCGGGAGTGACACTCCTGTTGAGATTTGGAACATTGTTGTTTACGGTTGGGTGGAACTTCATTGGTCTGCAGCTAGTTGGTGTCATGTTTCATAAAGATAAGTGCTCTTTGTTATGGTTTCATTTACATGTATATGAATGTATTTTCGTTGTGTATATTTAATTATCGTTTAATTGAATATTTAGACTATGCATGCTTACTGGATATTGTTGTGCATGTCATTAAAGTATTTTCTTTTATGCATCCTTAAATTTTAAAAGGTATCTGTAAGAGAAAGAAGTCCAAGGGAGGGATTGAAGGTAGCGTACCCCCGCTTGTGGGTGGTTGGGTATGTTACAGAATGGTTTTGAGTGAGAAAGGTGGGAATTGTTAAATGAAGTAATCTAATGGAAAAATCGAAGTAATAGCAAGGACGAAAAATGATTACAGGTAAGTTGATTCAATGATGTTGTGATAGTAGAGTGATGCAATGTTGTGAGATACCTCATTCCAAGGTGTTGTAGTGTTTCATAAAGGTAAAGTTTGGGTATGACTACCTAAGAGAATTTGTTGCAAATATAAAACATTGGTTGGATTGCAGAATGGCCAAGTGGAACTTGGATGGAAAGTGTTCAGGCCAGGGAACAATAATGCAAATGAGAAGAATGGGAGAACACAAGGCAACACGGATCTGAAGAAATTCAAGGACAACCAACTACAACATAAATAAATAAATAATTTATAAGTGAACTGAAACAGATATGCACTAGAGTGCATGAAGCATACAATGAGGTTAGAATGAATACACATTAGTGGGAATGTGGACAACGAGTGTTTGGTGCATATGGCTATGAATTTGTGCATATTTGCATGCTTAAATATGCATATGGCATGCTTGTGGACTTAGAATAGTATGTTATTGTGCAATAATGATGTTATGTTAATTGAGTATTACTAATGATGGATTATATATTCAGGAAAAATGATATAGCATGGTTAAAGAGGTGGATGATGTTGTTGTTGCTTATGAATTCCATCTATGTGAAGACCCATGAGGGTGGTAGGAATGGTGATCAAAAGGATGGAGGAGGAAGCCTCATAGATTCTACAAATACCAACTAATTAGGTAGCATCAAGTAGGTTGATAATAGCCATGCAGGTATGCATTTGATTGCTTCCAATGATGAAGGGAATTGAGGTAATAATTCCCTTAGTTAATTTTTCAAGATTTAAATTGATATGTAATGGTCGAGGGCCTAGAGTATATAAATGTTGTTGATTCTAGATTGTATTTAGATAAAATTTACTTGTGTATTGTGTTATGATTAGTTACGGGATCATAACCGAGTTAATTCACAAGACATACTCCTTCTATAACAATGAATCAACATCAGGATAGTCATGTGTGAGACCATGATATGGTTGGATATGGAAAGGATATAAAATTATGTGAGTGCTCAATGGTTTCCCCTGTATAGCTGATGTTTGGACTGCAACTTCTTTGCCAACACTGAAGAACACTTAGGAATTATGTTTCCTTGTGTTGTGTATGGGTTGAAGATGAGGGTATCCAAATAGTCAGGAAAGCAATATTGGAAAGAGTTCATATGATGCGTTGAGGCATTGGCTAGACCTCCCAGCTCAACATGGTATAATGAATGACATAATTATGTGGTATTTTGTGGTAAATGCAAGGATGCCTTGTGTAGATATGACCACGGGTATTGACACCTTGATTTTATTTTATTTTATTGGTAATTATTTGTTACATTATGAAAAACATGTGGTGATGAAAACACATAATGATGGATACCTATACTATATTTAATATGAATACTAGTTGAAGGTGATTGAGTTGTTGTTGTTACAATTCTGAGATCACTTTTTGGATTTGTTGAAAATGTTACAACTGGTATTAAAGGAATTATTGAATGCATTTTGGTGAATACATGTATATATGGCATAGAAATGATTATACTAACAACTAAAATGATGTGAGTATGGATAACTCATGAATTTGAGAACACTTCTAGAGATTTTAGATAATTCAAAAATAAATTTGCAAGTTACAGTAGTTACATAATGGTGAATTACATAAAAGCTTTGTTGAGGGAACCAAGTAATAGAAATATTGATGGCTAGAAGAAAGAAAATATTGGTTGATAATACATGTGTAGAGGATGATGGGTTCATTCTAGTTACTAGTTGGATTAATGGAAGTGATTGAATTGTTGTTGTAATCAATCTTGAGATCACTTTGTGAAATTTTTTAATTGTTTCCATGAAAAAATATATATTGTACATGAGATATTGACAATTCGTTTGGGTGATTATAAATTGGGAAAATTGCACAGGTGGAATGGTCTTGGATATGGAATTAATGTAAGCCCATAAATAAGAATGACCTCTACTTGTTAATGTTTAAGCCATTATTATAGTTGTTTTCATTTCAATAGATAACAATAGCATAATACAAGATCAATGAGAAATACACAATCACAAGAGACACAAAATTTATCCTGGGAAACCCTCTAGGGGAAGAAAACCCGGAAAAACTTCCTTATTATAGATAGCCAATACAATGCCAAGAGATAACTCAAACTAATACAAAAGATCCTCTCCCAAATATGCACCACTCTCTCTCCTTCTTCTCCGACTGCAGTTCCGAAACTTGTCTCTCAATGAGAAAGTTAGTTGTGTGTCTAAGTGAGGTGCTAGCCTCCTTATTTATATAAGACTGGCACATGTGAAGTGTCTCTTCATTGGCAGGGCCAACTTCTCCAACTGGGTGGTTATAACCACCTTTATTCTCCTCCATTATCTGACATGAGTATCTTGATCTTTCTTTCAGAAAGATTCTCTATCAAGGCTTTGAATTCCTTGCATTTGCCACTAATGGAGGACGATGTCATTAGGCCACACACATTTGAATGAATGAGTTCTAGAACTCCTTATTCTTTGTTGTCTCTCTTCGGAAAAGGGTTCTTGATGTTCTTCCCTTGTTCACATCCATTGCATACGCCTTCATGGTCAACCTTGAGTTCTGGTAAACCTGTGACCACTTTGCATATGTATGGTAGCGCCTTGTAGTTAATGTGAGCTAATATTCTATGCCAAAGTTCACATGGATTCTCAATGGCGTGGGTCATGGCAGCTTCTGAGTGACTCTTTAGCTTAAGAAAGCCACCTTCTTATTTTCTAATGATGATTGATTCATTTATGGTCTCTCCTTTAGCACGTTCCCTTCTACAACCTTTACTATAGCTTCCTCAGGGTTATTACATGTGACCTGGAGCAAGGTCAACAAAAAAATAGGCAAGAGTAATATCCTTTTGATAATATAAAGCAATAGCATGAACAATCATCATAGTAGCTCCTTTAGAGCTATTACTTGTAACTTGTCTAAATCAAAGATTGACGTAAGGAATACAATATGAAATGAGGTCAACACTCTCATAGTGTTGTGATCAAACATTCCTCCACAACAACCTGGAACTAACACACGAGGTTTCTCCTGGAACTTGGAGTGCTACTACTTTCCTTCCAAGTCTCCTTCACTCAAGATGACAAGTGTTTTCTTCAACCTGTCTTTTGTACTAGGATAATATGCTCTCTTGAAAAAAGGTTAGATTAGAGAATAAACTCTATGATCTCTACTTTAATCCATCTAATAATTTGATCATAGCTTCAACATGCAACACTGATCAAAATAATGTCATAACAAATAGATGCATATGAGAATAATCACACATGGGTTGCATCATTCCTCTGAATGTGTTGGATCTTGAGATCCTTCTGGATCTATGGAAAGACATCCCTTCTCCTGCAAGTACTCTTTAAAGTTTAACCATTTAAACATATGTGAGTACATACCTCTGATAGCATTTGCAGGTGGTGGCACCATTTAGCAGTAATGATAATCATTACCAACTCTTTAAAAACTTCAAGGGTGATGACAACTGGTAGTATGAATGCAACTGCAACTGGTTCTAAGACTGCAACTGCAACTTAGGGTTTTATGAGGAAACCTTAATTTTTCAAACTTTGAATTTTGAAATTCCGATCCAGGGGACAGATGTGCTGAGCTGAGGCGAGTAAGCTGGTGCAGTCGGATTTTTGAAAATCTAATTTTTACCCCCTCAAACTTGATCTGTGGATTTCTGGACTAGTGCTTCTGGTTTTCTGGTACTTCTGGTACTCTGGTACTTCTAGTTTTCTGGTACTTTGTGAAACTAGGGTTTCACTTTCCGGGAGATCTAGCCACTGAAAAGGTGTGTTGAAGATACCAAAATGATCCTTGGGGGAGGGCACACTTTTCTATATGGTTTTAGGGATGAAATACCTCACCAACAAAAAGCCCTAATTTTCATGTACGGTAACAGTGACATTTTTCACTTTTCTCTTGTAAAAGATGCTCTCTTCAGCTTGGCTCTGATACCATGTTAATGTTTAAACCATTATTATAGTTCTTTGCATTTCAATAGATAACAATAACATAATACAAGATCAATGAGAAATACACAATCACAAGAGACACAACATTTATCCTGGGAAACCCTCTAGTGGAAGAAAACCTAGCAAAACTTCCTTATTATAGATAGCCAATACAATGCCAAGAGATAAGTAAAACTAATACAGAAGATCCTCTCCCAAATATGCGCCACTCTCTCTCCTTCTTCTCTAATTGCAGTTTTGAAACTTGTCTCTCAATGAACAAGTTAGTTGTGTGTCTAAGTGAGGTGCTAGCCTCTTCACTGGCAGGGCTGATTCTCCAACTGGGTGGTTATAACCACCTTTATTATATTTCGGGGCCTCTTGATATATTCTGGGGCCGACTTATTCTTTTTCCTTTTACAATTACATTATGACCAATCCGCAAAAGGGGATTTGGTAATTTTATAATAGCCGACATGATCAATCCACAATGGGGATTGATCCAATCAATAATATATCAAATAATAATAAGAATACACTTTGCAGTTACATTATTTTAACACTACTGTTGCAAGAACCAAACACTATGAACAAAAGATCATGCTTGGCATTTTTATTTTCCTGTATAAAACAGTTTTGGGAATTATAATTTAATAATTACTGACAATCTGTTTTCACTGAGTGTAAATTGAGAAAATTGCAAAGTATGATGGTTTGTATATTACAGGGATTTAATCCCACAAGGAAGACTAATATCTACATTTGCAGAAGCCAAACATTATGAGCAGAAAATTCATCCCTGGAAAATTTATTTTCCTGTATAAAATAGATTTGAGAAATTAATAGTTACAAATTGTTATGTTATGCTAGTAGTTTGTTGAATGAAAGGTTGAGGAAATTTCAGGGAGAATGGTCTTGGATGTGGCAGGTATATAAGCCCCTACATAGGACCAATTCTTGTTGCTACAAGAGCAAAAAATTATGAGCAAAATCCTCATGCCTGGGGAATTTTATTTCCTGTATATAAACAGATTTGAGAAATTAAAAATTGTTTTGATATGATAACAATTTTTTTGGTTGATTGAAGGTTGAGAAAATTGCAGGAGTAATGGCCTTGGCTATGGAACTACTATGATATATAATAAATATTGATTCCTACTGCTACAAGAGCCAAACGAATTAGGAGCTAGAAGCTCATTCTTGGAAATTATGTTTTCCTATATAAAACATATTTGAAATTTATGATTGAAATTTGTTATGATGATATCTCATGATAATTGTATGTGTGTAATACAGATGATATGTTTAATATTGAATTTAGAATCTCGGAAATAAGAGAACTAGGAGGAAATCAAGCTCAATGCTAAGGGAATGGAACAAAGAAAGTCCAACAGGCTTGTTGCAACTGGAGTTCTTGGAACCACAAATCTGAAACTTCCTGGATGAGTGCATTGGAGCCCCGAAGAGAAGTGGAATATCCTGAGGGACTGCATGGAAGAGAAAGGGGTTCATTTATTTGGGTTTTAAAGGTTTATAGGGAAGGAGGTATTGTTGGTTGGAATTACTGCCAGAAATATAAATTCTGAAGATCATTATATATGTTTTGGGTCGAAATGCCTATGTATGTAAGCAATTGGCTAGATTGCCTGTGCAGATTAAAGGCCAGAGTACCTAGAATTATAAGAACATTGATAAGGTGTTGTGCACTGAGGAAAATGCCAAAATAAGGGGAGGGGGATGTAATACCCCAATTTTAATCCTTATGAACTAGAATGTATTATGTAAATGTGACATTAGGTTGGTGAGTCGATAATTTGGAAAGGGGCCAAAGTGCCTAGGAAATGTAATACTTATATATACATATATTAATAAAATACAGTGTTGACTGCAAGACAAACAAGGACAAAAGAGATATGGGCTATGATTGCACGAGAGAGGGGGATAAAGGGGCTAAGTATTTTTATTATATTTTATTTACCCATTTTGGTTTTGTTATAGCACAAGTTGTAGGTTAGAAAAATCCCGACCCAACCACAAATCAAGTGCTACAACTTGGGAATACTACACTCAATGTCACCGCAATGTAGGTCTCACACTTCAAGGGTGACTAGGTCACTCTAGGGAGGCGATCCCAGTGACCCTAGGGGGATTGATATGGAGATGGAGAGAAATGGAAGTGAATCCCCTAGAGGTCAAGTCTAAGTGAAATTAAAAGTGGAAAGAGATGCCTTGTAAGTCAAGTGATTGTTTCCCCATAGGTATAGTACTTATTCAGATGATTGTACCTACCCGAGACACAAGAAAATCCAACTTGCAATGATATATGTTAGTATGGATCAACAACTTAAGATTGTTGTCCCTAATTTGCAAAAATATATGACAATTTATATCATAAAATAAAGCATCTAAATAAGCATACAAATATATAAACTAGTTAATTAAATCAACATCAAGATTAGCAATGAATAGAGGATGAAAAATGACACTTAAGAGGCAAGAGAAGATGGTTGTTGTAAACATGTATTTTCTGCAGAAAATTNATCCTACCCTATACTAGCCTAGCCTAACCTATCCTAACCTATCCTACCCTATCCTAACATATCTTAGCCCGTCCTAACCTATCCTAACCTAGCCTATCATAACCTATCCTAGCCTGCTCTTCCTAGACTAGCCTAGAATATCGTAACCTATCATAACCTAACTTAGCCTTAACTAACCTATCCTAGCATATCCTAACATATCCTAGCCTACTCTTCATAGACTAGCCTATCGTAACATATCTTAACCTATCCTAGCCTATCCGAACTTATCCTAGCCTAGACTACCCTATCCTAACCTATCCTAACCTATCCTAGCCTATCCTAACCTAACCTAACCTAGCCTATCCTAACCTATCCTAACCTATCGTAACTTATCCTAACCTATCCTAGGCTACGCTACCTATACTAGCCTAGCCTATAGTAACCTATCCTAACCTATCCTAGTCTATCCTAACCTATCCTAACCTATCCTTGCCTATCCTACCCTATCCTAGCCTAGCCTAAGCCTATACTCTACCTTAACTAAGCCTAGCCTAGCCTAGCCTATCCTAACCTATCTTAGCCTACTCTACCTAGACTAGCCTAGCCTATCCTAACCT
>JZKD02S1862042.1:0-27422 GCA_000966675.3 Picea glauca | reverse complement strand
CGAACCCATAGTGAAGTGAAAAAAAATGACTAAGTATGGTAACGAAAAAGACAAGGTATACTTTTACAAAAGGAAAAACAATAAATTTTTCTAAGTATGGAGAAGTAATATGGAAAAGAAAATATAGGGGTCAATAGGGCCTCAAAATAACTCTGAAAGTTCATGACCTTTGAAATCCTAAAAAATATTCTTAGAAATTTGATTGTTTTTATCATTGTAACAGCCTTTAAATCTGAGTTGTTGATCTGCTCTCCATTGGAGATCAACAATCAATGATTTATTTTTATAAACCAAACTTTCCCACCGATCTCCCCGATGCTCGATCATCGGCCATCGACCATTGGCCGCTTATCTTTGCAAACCAAAGGTTTCCCACAAATCTCATCGAGCCCCTATCATCAGTGATTGACCATCGAAGAATTTCCTTGACAACTACTTTCCACAAATATTGCCAAACCCCGACCATTGATGATCGACCATTCCTTTGTTGACGTGGTAATTATGTTGACGTGGCATGACACGTGGATGTTGACATGGCATGACATGTCATCATCCTCTTTTCCTTCATTGAAAAACAACCATTCCTCTTGGATGAAATCAAAACACCTCTCTAAATCTGCCAACACCCGATCATCTACATTTGATGATCGTAGATTTATCTTGGTCGAAAAAAAATTACTGGCAATTTTTGCTAATCCTTGATCATCGGCCATCGGTGATCGACAATCCCCTATGATGCATGAAAACCTTCGCCAAATTATGTTGATCCCAAACCATTGACCATCGACAATTGAATATTTCTCTTAGCCAAACCAAACTCTTCATCAAACTCATCGATTTGACCATTGACCATCGAGGAATCTTGTTGATGAACTTCAACACTAAGAAATTTTCAACCAAAATCCCAATGAATTTGGACCGTCAATCCATCATTCAAAATGATCTCAACTATTGATCTGTCAAACTTCGTCCAACTCTGTCGACACCCTACTATTGGCCATCGATTGTCAAAGACTTATTTTGGTCGAGCCCAACTCTTTGTCAATCTCTTCAATCCAACCATCGGCCATTGGCGAATTTTGTTCGCGAACTTCAACACTTAGAGATTTTGACCAAAATCCCTTATAAATATGGATTGTTGATCTCCAAGCCAATATGATCTTGACCGGAAATCGACTCCATCCTTCCATCAGTCAAAAACGAATATAGATGATCGATATATATCATTTCCCAACCCATGCAAATGAATCATGGTTGTTGATATACTCAATCTTCTAAATGGTTTAAACCTTATAAATTTTTAAATTTATCTCAATGAATTTCATTCATTGATCTTGAGATCAAACATGATCTCATCCATCGATTCACTGAACTCTGCCTAGCACTACAATGACCATTAAAACAAAAATTTCAACCTTCTAGGTTGAATATAACTCTGCAACTTTGCATATTTACTCCATTGAATCTTTCTTAAATAGTCCTAAGTCTTTTGAAAATCAAATTTTTCTCACGAATTTGGGGATTTCACTATGAATTATTTGTTTTCCTAAAATTTGCACAGACCAAAATCTGTAAGTCTTAGGATATTTAAACACTTAGAATTTAGTTAAGATCTACTTGGTCTAATGTGTCGTTAGGTAAAAGTATGTTTCTTGGTGTGTTTATTTAGTATGCATTAGTATGCATTTGCAGTTAGGAAATCTGATGGTCAATATATGTTCCTGACATATATTGACAGTTCATATATGTGATCTGATGGTTCATATTCTCCTCGATATTAACAACAACATTGATACATGGATTAACACCTGATTGGTCCATGATCTCTATTTAAAGAGAATGGAGGGTCATTTATAGATGATTGATTGTGAGAAACTCTCTTGTAAAATATCTTTGTAATATTTTTCTTTTTCATTAATAAATTGCTCCAAGTGGTCGTGCTAGTTGGAGCCATGGATGTTTCCTTGCAAGTGTTTTACCATGTAAAAATATCGGTGTGTTGATATTTGATCTAGTTGTGTGAATGGTTATTGAAGGTGTTTGTCCTTTGTTGGAATACATATGTTGTTAAACATGGTATCAGATCATGTTTGAAGACCCATTCCCATTGTAGATCGATATCGTGAAGCCGAGTTGCCTCATTTATGGTTTCTATCATTTATGTACGCTTTTGGGCTGAGAGTATTGTTCTGTTGCAACAATAGAGATTGTTTCAGTCAGTAACGCTTTTTATTTTTGTTGGCCCTTGACCAAGTTTTGGGATAACCTAGGTCATTTTGACCTATTTTGGAATTGCGACAGCTAATCAAATAAGGACCACCAAGTGAAGCATCTCGGTCCACTTTTGGGCCCCTATTAGGGTTTTTTGGTCAATGTAATGGGAAAGGGATGTTGGCCCATGGGTTTACCCACGCTTAGGCCCACTTTTGTAATGTATAAATAGATTCTTAGGCTAGAAAGAAGTAGCAGTGCATCTATGTGATGTATGGCAAATAGCTTAGTGCTAATAGTTAGATCTGTGTGATCGGAAGTGGATTGTAAATGCTCTGTGCATGATCACAAGAAGCTTGCAAGGCTAAGTGCAAGTTTTTGTAAGAGGCTTTATGTTGAAGTGTAAGGAAGAAGGATCTAGTGAGACGTGAAGATCTTCTATCCTTTGCAAAGAAGGGTTTTTGTGCTCTGTGTTGTATCTAATGATTGAAGATACTAATAAAGAAGAAGAGTTGGTGGACGTAGCCCCAGGGTGGGGATGCACCACGTAAATCTATGTGTAATGCTCTGTTCTTTGATTCATTGTGTTTATCTCTGCTTATGCTATGTGCCTTTGATATATTCACTTATTCTTTGTGCTTCTTAGATATATATGATTATTAGATCCGATGTATGTGTGAGTGCTTAGTGTTGATCTATAGGACCTGATGTATTATTGTTGCTAAGTGTTGAGATAATGTAGATCTAAGTGAATATTGCGATGCTCTATGTTATCTGCGAAGTAGAATAAGGGTTGGATATTAATGTTTGACTGATGCTAAGTGCGTTGTAAGTAGTATAATCACAGATTTGTGTCCCAGCTAAGTTTACAGACACCTGAGTCTTGCAACCACCCCTGCCTCTACCTCGGGTGAGACTTCATCTGCTTCGCAGGTGTTACCAAAAGGGCTAGTAGTTAGGGTTTTGTTGGTGCGCTCTTGAGCATTGAACCCTGGGTATGCCCTTATGTGCCAATAAATGGTTATGTTGCCAAGACCTAAAACTAGGATTGTTGGGAACTAGAGAAGAATAATCTTTGTGCAAATTAAGCTCTATGTGTAGATCTGTTGCCCTAGTGCATAGTGTCCTGCTTGACCTATGAAGCTTTGTGCAAAGAAATAAAGGTCAGATCTGAAGAAAAGAGGTAAGATCTGTAAGTCCTATGCTCTGATCAAGGTAAGAAAGTTCTATATCTGAAAGCTTTGTGCTCTGTAAAAGTAAGGCTAGTAGAAATTTTTGTTTCTAAAATCATGGATCTAGGTATTCTTGGTAGATTATGTCCTAGCTTGAAAACTAGGGCATTGTTAGATGAAAGAAAGTTTGATATGAATAGATCTGATAAGTATAATGATAGATATGTTAAGCCTATGCATAGAAAGAATGTTTGGACTAACAAATGGATGCAGGATCCTAGAAAGAATTTATTGCAGATTAACCCCTATGATCCTGGTGCGAAGTACAGAAGAGGTTGGGGATCAGTTACAAGAAAAAGAGGATTAACCCTCTGTTACAGTTGTAGAATACCGGGACATATAGCTAAAGAATGCCCTGGTGGAGGACCCATTTGTCTTTGTTGCAAAGCTCTAGATCATGAAGTATTGGATTTCCCTATAATGATTGCTAAGCTTGAAAATATGAATCTACATGAAGAATACCCTAAAGCAGATCCAGAAATAGCAGAACCCTAGAAAGAATCAAAGAAGATGTTACTACAGATGAAAGACACCTTGAATGGCCACCAACATGTTAGATTAGCAGAGATATTTAAAGAAAAAGAATGCATTGAGGTAAGAATAGGAGACTTCAACATTGACTGTGTTTTGGATGAGGAAACACAAGTGAATGTTATGATAGAAAACACTTGGGAAGCTATAGGGAGGCCTGCTATGACTCCATCTCTAGGAGGAATAGGGTTATTCAGAGGAAAATTGGTAAACCTATGTGGAAGGTTCACTCAGATATCTATGAATGCCAATGGAACTTCGACAGAGGAATATTTTGAGATTATCAAATTCATTAAGGACAATGCCTCGTTTACTATGTTACTTGGAAATCCTTGGATTGAAAGAGATCAAGCCAGAAAGAAGGAAGACGAAAAAGTTTTAGAATAGCAGAGACAAGAGTTAAAAGACTTCATGACCAGAAGGATCGTGCCGTTGATTGAAGAACAGGAGAACAGATCTAAGCCATATCACACTAGGAACCCGAACGTCAAAGTTATCAGAACGCCAGAGGACTCACAGAAGACTGAAGTTTCTATCTCAGATAAAGAAGAGATGTTATAAATTAACCCTAAGAAAGAAACTTAGCAACGCAAAGTGACTATATCCAAGGAAAGTAGAAATTAGAATGGGAAAAGAACTACTGAGACGAAGCTCACTAGAAAGAAAGATAGAAAGTTAAATAAGAAGAGAGCGAAATTGCAGGAGATTCTAGATGGAACATCGCAGAAAGAAACTTCACAGAATTTGAGCTTCGCCGAGATATCAGAACAACAACATGGGTCACTTCGCCATGGTGAAGCAATATAGTCATTGGAAGCCGATATACCCATTCGAATTCCACCCCAAACGGATAGAAAAGCATTAAAGGATCACCACCAAACCATTGGACAACACCAGAATGGATAGAACAGAGTTAACAGAGGCCCCATACCCATTGCAAGAAGATCGTTTCTGAGATTACCTATTTATCTCATCGTGCTAGGCCCAAAGAACACTTTTGACAACTAAGAAATTGATGCTCGCAGACTAGCAAGTGTCTACAGTGATCATCACATCCTTGTTATTCATTCCCGTGCAGTGCCCAAGATCATTGCGACCTTGATTATTTATTTCGTGTGTGTATGTCTGACGAACTCACTGCAGTCGAAGAGTCCATCACAGAAGTCCTCCTTGATATAATGACTGAGAGAGTCATATCAGAAAGAGGAATGTCCACTAGAATCCAAGCATCATCGACAAGAGGAGTAGCAACTTCTCCGTCCACTGCCCAAGCAAGATCATCTTGATGGGTCGATGAGAAGCGTACTAGACATAGAGATGATTTGGCGAACGCTAAACTAATTCCAAGAATTTTTCCTACTTACCTACCCCCTCTGTGTGGTGAAATCAACCGTGACAATGTGCCTCGATAATTCGAGTATGCTATGGTTATTGCATACTTGGAAAAAGGGGTGCGCACAGTTCATGTCGATCGGGACAAGATCGCAGCGTTGAAGTTTAGAGACTTCAACCTCAATGACATGAAAGTCTACAGTATGCTCGCTATGCACAAGTATCTAACAAAGACAAAGGGAAAGAACTTGAATATAGTCCCGCAGTCTTGGACCCAGAACCTCGTGCATTCAACATTGTTGAATGTCATGAAGATCCCGCACTTTGGCAGACACCAGGAGGTGAATGCGTGCGTAAATTTATTTTTGTATTTCTATCACAGAGGCTACTTATGGTTGAACCACTGTGTCACGGTGGATCCCACCTTGATTAATCAGATCACAGGACTCAACATGCAAGGACCTGATCCACAGGAGTTCTATCCTGGAAATACCACCGACATAGCACTAGCAACGAAGATCAAATAAACCTATGGCGATGTCAAGCAAGGCACGCGAGGCTACAAGGTAGCCTCTATTCAAAGTGGCACAATGCGCCTTGGCTGTCAGCTGATAGAGGGAAATCTAGTCCTCAAGAACCGGCCCACCCAAGTAACTGGATTCGTAGTCGATCTCACAAGGAAGTGCACAGAAGGACTTCAAATGAATTGGGTGAAGTACTTGGTGAATCAGCTTGAACTGGATTGCAGGGAAGCGCAAGACCAAGGGTATGAGTTCCATTTCAGTTAGCTTTTCATACTAATCGCCTTCATAGCATGGGAGATGTCATAGAGTGCCACTTTCCCAGAGACCGAGCCATTTGAACCTTTGGCTGCGAGGTTCAGTACCCTGTGGTACTCGACCGATATGAACAATAAATGGAAGTCAAATGTCATCTTCCACGTATACTACAACCAGCTAAAGACCACCATCCAAGCTATGCCTTGCATTACCCCAAATACACTCCAGAGATTTAGACCCTTAATGAAGTTCAACGCGGATCGCCACTTCATGTATATAACAGTGCGAGCTGATGAACATAAGCAATAGCTACAGTCTTATTACAAGTTGAATGAAGAATACCTCGAAGAGATCACCAAGCATCGGTCAGTGGACCTTCTCATTCCAGTGCACCCCACAGAGTTGTCCGATGTTGATAGCCCAGAGACTGTACTGGACACACTGGGACCAAGCAAAACGAAGAAGCCTGAAGAGCTTCACGAAGTAGACAATGCATTTGTAAGGACTGCCTCTATCACACCAGACGAAGGAGGTGATGGAGAAGAGATAGAAGGTGTAGAAATTGAACAACAGAAAGGTGAAGTACCACCGCCTAGGGACGAAGAAGACTTGTCAAAGAAAAGGAAGGTCTCACCTTTGAAATCATCCTCCCGAAAGAATCGTAGGACCCCTGTCACCAAGATGAGAACTACCCTCACATTGGATGACTTTGATTTCATCATTACAGCAGTGAATGATGCTTCAAAGGAGATAGTAGAGAAGCAGGAGGCGAAGCAGGATCAGATGTATAATCGTATAGAGATCAAACTCCAAGGATTTCAGCAGACACTCCATTTCAGCCACGCATTACACACCACGCCTCTGACAGCAGGGACTGTGGAACCAGGAGGCGAACCAGCCTGACTTCACCAAATTGTTGACATGATCAAAGCTTGCCTTCGACAAGTTCAAGAAGACACAACACAAACCACCCAGGATCTCACATAGGTACAGGGAGTACTTGTCGAGAAACACAGTGTTGTCGAAAGAGAAAAACTTTCTCTTCAAGTATAGTGGGATAAAGAGAAAGCAAAGCTACAACAAAGAAAGGAACAGTTTCTTGCATAGCATATTGAAGTAAAGGAACTAGTCGACAAAGCACCCCACTCTGTGACTGTTATCGAAGTACCAGCTGAAGAGAGAGTTCCACAGAAGGTGGCCCATCTTGAAGAAGTTATACAGAAGTTGCAACAATGCATTGTTGATCTAGAACTTCACACTATGCCCAAGAACCCCCAAGAGATAAGAGACCAACGAGAAGCAACTACTCGGAGCACAGTTGACCTATTGAAAGCTCTTGCCTCAGACGACAAGCAGCTCAGTAACTAAAGTTCCCAAATATACGAGAACCTTACAGAGAATCTGGAGTTACAGGTGCTGGAGTCATAGCTCTAGGAAGAAAAGCAACATGCAGATACATTACAGGCACAGTTGAAGGCTCTGTCTACAGTGGATATAATAAAATGATCTCATGAACAACGCATAGCTCAACAGTAGATACACGTGATCCAGAGCAAAGTGATGGAAGTCACTTAGTGCATCCAATCAGTGCAAGACAAGGCATGCATATTATTTTCTAAGATCGAAAGCTAGGGAGAAGAACTTAAGCAAGTCGTCATCACTATAGAACAACACCTGGAAGGACCAGTAAACGACACAATGATCCTGGAATTCACCCAGCAGGAGGCCACAATGAAGCAGCAGGTCGAAGCAGCTCGAGCCAAGCTTGAGGCCTTCGAAGAAGAATTGCGCAGACCAGAGTGACTCGGGATGAGTCACAGGTGAGTGTTGGGGGCCTGTTGGCCCTTGACCAAGTTTTGGGATAACCTGTGTCATTTTGACCTATTTTAAAACTGTGATAGCTAGTCAAAAAAGGACCACCAAGAGAAGCATATTGGTCCACTTTTGGGCCCCTATTAGGGTTTTTGGGTTAATGTAATGGGAAAGGGATGTCGACCCGTGGGTTTACCCACGCTTAGGCCCACTTTTGTAATGTATAAATAGATGCTTAGGCTAGATAGAAGTAGCAGTGCATGTATGTGATGTATGGCACACGGCTTAGTGCTAATAGTTAGATCTGTGTGATCGGAAGTGGATTGTAAATGCTCTGTGCATGATCACAAGAATCTTGCAAGGCTAAGTGCAAGTTGTTGTAAGAGGATTTGTGTTGAAGTGTAAGGAAGAAGGTTCTAGCGAGATATGTAGATCTTTTTTCCTTTGCAAAGAAGGGTTTTTTTGCTCTGTGTTGTAACTAATGATTGAACATACTAATAAAAAAGAAGAGTTGGTGGACGTAGCCCCAGGCTGGGGGTGAACCACACAAATCTATGTGTAACACTCTGTTCTTTGATTCATTATGTTTATCTCTACTTATGCTATGTGATTTTGATATATTCTCTTATGCTTTGTGCTTCTTAGATATATGTGATTATTAGATATGATGTATGTGTGAGTGCTTAGTGTTGATCTGCAGGACCTAATGTATTATTGTTGCTAAGTGTTGACATACTGTAGATCTAAGTGAATATTGTGATTCTTTGTGCTATCTTTGAAGTAGAATAAGGGTTGGATATTAATGGTTGACTGATGCTAAGTGCGTTGTAAGTAGTATAATCATAGATCTGTGTCTCAACTAAGGTTGCAGGCACCTGAGTCTTGCAACCACCCATGCCTCTACCTTGGGTGAGACTTCATCTACTTCACAGGTGTTGCCAAAAGGGTCGGTAGTTAGGGTTTTGTTGGTGCGATCTTGAGCATTGAACCCTGGGTCTGCCCTTCTATGCCAATAGTTTCACTCGAAAAGGTTTATGTTTTCCCAAGATACGCCCTTTTTAAAAAAAATGCAGAAAATTAGTTTAGTTTTATTTCGATTTTCTGTTTTTATTTTTTGGGTTGCTACTCCTTTGGTTCTATGTATTCTCTTTTTCCAGTGCCCTGTGCGATATCGAGAAATTGGAAACAGATCAGAAAGGGTGCATTTTCTGGGTAAGCTAATTGAGATCTAACCCTTGTTGTCATCGAGAAGAGAAAAAAAAATTCTTGTGTGAAAATATTTTTTATGAGCAAGCTCTCTAAGGTCGTCTTCCACAACAACAACAACAATCCTCCTTCTAAACAATACAATATGTTTTTATATCTCACTTGGTTAAAAGTTGTCTTGTTAAGTAAAAGGACTTGAGTTCAAGTCTCTTTTTTGTTACTTTTTTTGAAAAAGTTCATGCATCCATTGTAAAGTGTATTTCAATTCAAGTATAAAAGTCAATCACTATAAGTAACTTCAATATTTTATTTTAAAGTTATTTATTTTCCATGCAACTTTCTTTTATAAAGTAACTTCATTGTAAAAGTGGTCCCCACGTCTTTTTATAAAAGTGGGTCACTTCATAAAGAAACTTATTTGTAAAAGTGAGGTTATTTGGAGGGGCATCACCACATGGACCAACTTCTACTTGTGGCTATTTGGTTACCGTTTATATTTTTTTTTCAAAATGGCATAACTTTCACATCCAAAGTCCATTTTCAGTGTCGTTTTTTCTTAAACCACCTAATTTTTTGAGATCTTTTCATCTAGATCACTAGTTTCATTTTTTAAATCCATATTATCTACATATTTAATATGGATTCTTCTAGTGGTGTTTTGCTTACTAGCACCAACTACTTCCAATGGAAATCTCATATGGAGGATTTATTAATAAGTAAAGGTCTGTACCAGATTACCTTGGGAAATGAAAAAGAACCCATTGATGATGAAAATAAAGTCAAATGGGATAATAGGAATGACGAAGCATGTGGACAGATCGGAATTTCCATCTCTCATGATTTAAGGTTCCACCTTCAATAAATTGATGACCTCGGTGAATCTTGGGAAAATTTTGAATATGTGTTTGGTAAACACAATATTATTCGACCACATCAGTTAGAAAATCAGACATTGAATTTAAGGCCAAATGATTTTTCTTGCATTGAAGACTATCTATCTAAGTTTAAAACACTTAGAATTTTATGTGAAGAGTGTAACATAAATTTGAAGGAAGAGCGTTGCATTTATATTATTCTTTCTAAGCTAAGTAGTGCATATTTTGTGCTTGTATCTACCTTTTATGCCATGAGAGAGGATCTGGAGAAAGCTTATCAAAAACCCACTATTGAGTCTTTTTGTGATGCTTTGATTAGAGATCAAGATAAACTTGTAGAACTTGGAGTGATTAGCATTGTAGGTACCTCCAACAAAGCCTTAGTAGCCCAGCAGAAAGATAAACCCAAGAATCCCAAGAAAAAACATCATTGCCACAACAACAAGCAAAACAAAGGTCCCAAACCCAATCAAAGAGCTTCAGCTTCTAATGGTGACAAATGAGAAAAATCTAAAATAAGAAGATTGAGAGACATTGCAACTTTTGTGGGAAAGATGGTCATGATGAGTCCAAATGTTTCAAGAAGAGGGTAGCTTTAGAAGCAGCGATGAATAAACACAACATCAATATTTATTCTACTTCTTGTTCTTCTCATGGACATGCACTTTTTTCTTATGGTTTCTCCTTCAATGAAACTTCTACTTATTCTTCTAATGAGTGGCTTAATGAATCTGGAGCATCTTATCATATGGCTAAGGAGAAATATATATTTTCTACTTTAAATGAATGTAACACCAATAAAATATTGTTGGTGATGATAGATATCTTAGTGTTGTAGGATCTGTAACAATTCAGGTAGACAATGGTCATTTCAATGATGTATTATGTGTTCCAAGTCTTTCCTATAACCTTCTATCAGTATATGAAATCACTCATTCAGGTGAAGGTAAAACCATAGAGTTTTAACCTCACCAGATTGTAATAAAGGATCTCAAAGATCCTCAGCATGTTCTTGCAACTGGAATTGTTGATGATATTACCAGGTTGTACAAGTTTGACAACTTTGGTTCATCATATTTTCCATCATTTTTTTTTGCTCATAGCGATGACTTGAGAAAATTTTGGCATGAGAAGTTTGGTCATCTAAACTATCACTCATTGAAGCAAATATGTTATCAACAGATGGTGATTGGTCTTCCTCTTGTTTCATGTAGAGATGGTGTTTGTGTCGGTTGTGTTCTTTGTAAACATCATCGGGACAATTTTGAAAAACGTGCCTCTTAGCACGCCTCGAGCCCCTTGCATCTTGTTCATAGTGACTTCTTGTTTTTCTGGGTGCAAGTATTTCTTAACTTTCATTGATGACTTTTCCAAACATACTTGCATTTACTTCTTAAAACTTAAGAGAGAATTTTTTGACAAGTTTCTGGCCTACAAAGCCCTTGTAGAAAAGCAATATGGACATTAAATTCAAAGGTTAAGAATAGATAATGGATGCAAATATGTGAATAATAATTTTACAAGTTACTGCACTACACAGGGCATCCAAATGCAACACACGGTTCCATATACACCACAACAAAATGATGTTGATGAGAGAAAGAATCGCACATTAAAATAAATGGCTAACTGTATGATCCAATCTAAGGGATTAAGTCTAAATTATTGGGCGGAAGCCATCAACTGTGAAAATTACATAGTAAATCACACTCCCACAAAGGCTCTTAAAAATATAACACCGGAAGAAGCTTGGACTGAAATTAAACCAGATGTAAGTCACTTCCGTGTATTTGGTAGTATAACATGGGCTCGCATTCCTGATGAGAAAAGGAAAACATTGCAGCCTAAAAGTGAGAAGTGTATATTTGTTGTTTATTCTGAAGATGCCAAAGGTTACAGAATTCTTCAACCACATTGTAATGAAATTATTATTATAAAAGATATTAAATTTGATGAAACTCTCTTGTCCTGCGAGCCTAATTCGACTATTGTGCCTTCTTTGGCCTATGAGCCATCTTCGATGTTTGTGCCCTTTTTTGTTCCTATTATGTTTTCTTCTTCAGATGATGACAGTGAGGATGAAAATCCACCACCGCCTGCTAACCTTTCTCCAGATGAGTCCATTGAACCTGAACCATCGCTTCCTAAATGGGTTCGTTCAACATGAAAATGTGTTATCTTGTTGGTGATCGTTCATATCAACATCGAACACGTTCATAGTTCCAACAAGCCTGTTCTCTTTTGGCTCAAGTTTCAGAGACTCATGATCTAAAGACATTTGCATAAGCTTCAAGTCATCCAAATTGGTATACAACATTGAATGAAGAGTGTCATTCTTTAATGGAAAACAATACTTGGGATCTTGTACCTCTTCCAAAATGAAGAAAAATTGTCAGATGTAAATTGGTCTACAGAACTAAGTATGCATCTGATGGAAGTGTTGAAAGGCACAAGGCTTGGTTAGTTTCCGAAGGATTTTCCAAAGTTGAATTAATTGACTATAATGAAACCTTTGTCCCCGTAGCCAAAATGAATTCCATCTGCCTTGTATTTTCCCTTGCTACCTCACATAAATGGGAGGTCCATCAGATGGATGTTAAATCCTCCTTTTTGCATGGGGATTTGCAAGAATAAATCTACATGGGACAACCTCCTGGATATGTCTAGAATGACTCTAGCCTTGTTTTTCTCCTTAAGAAATCTCTTTATGGTATCAAGCAAGCTCCTCGAGCTTGGTATGCCAAAATGGAAAACTTTCTTATTGACACCAGATTTTCTAGATGCCATTATGATCCTAATGTTTATACCAAGAAAGTAGGAAGCCATCTCATAATCCTTTTTCTTTATGTTGATGACCTTATCCTTATTGGTAGTGACTCAAAATTGTTAAACCATGTGAAACCCAGCCTTAAGAAGAAATTTGAAATGGAAAACTTAGAGTTTTTGCATTATTTCCTTGGCCTCCAAGTTTTGCAAACCAATGAAGGAATTTTTCTTTCCCAGTCTAAGTATGCTTGTGACCTTCTTCATCGCTTCCACATGGAATATTGTAAACCAGCCCCTTCTCCCTTCTAGTCTAGAGTCAATATTGTTTCCACCTTTACTTCTCCCGAAGTTGATGCCACTTTGTACTGTCAGTTAGTTGGTAGCCTCTTATACTTGACTCATACCCATCCTGATCTTTCCTTTGTTGTTGATCTTTTTTCCCTGTATATGAAAACACCCCATGAAATCCATTGGAAAGCAGCTAAAAGGATATTTCATTATGTCTGGGGTACAATTTAGTTTGAGATACATTACAGTTCAGGAGGGACTCCTTTATTGGTTGGTTTCATTGATTCAGATTGGGACATCAACCCTAATGATCAAAATTATACTACAGGTTATGTTTTCAACCTTGGTTTAGGACCTCTCACTTGGGCCTGTAAGAAACAATAGGCTATTGCACTTTCTTCAATAGAAGCAGAGTATCAAGCAGGGGTAAAAGAAAGTCAAGAAGCCTTGTGGCTTCCACAAATCCTTTCATGGTTTGGATTCCAACATCAACATCCGACTATCCTTTGGTGTCACAATCACAGTGTCATCAAGCTCACCAAATACCCAGTTCAACATTAGCGCAAAAAAAACATTGAGCTACACATGAACTTCATCAGAAAGCTCATTCATGATCGAGTTATTGAAGTTATCTTTTCCCTAGAATATGAAGTTGTAGACATTTCCACAAAGTCTCTTATATAAGAGAATTTTTCCAAACTTTGATCTATGCTAGGAGTTCAGGAAGTTGTCATTAAGGGGGGATAGGCTCCAATGCCTCCTTCTTTCTCCTATTGTGTCACTTTTGTAAATCCTTCAATCCTATCCCAAGTTGTTCTTAAGGGGGTATGTTAAGATATTTAGACACTTAGGATTTAGTTAATATCTATTTGGTCTAATTTGTCATTAGGGAAAAGTGTGTTTCTTCAGTATGCATTAGTATGCATTTGTAGTTAGGAAATATGATGGTCACGAAATGTTCCTAACATAGATTGATCTAACGGTTCATGTTCTCCTCGATCTTAATGAATACATTTATCCATGGCTTAACACCTGATTGGTCCATGATATGTATATAAAGATCATGGAAGATCATTTGATGATGATCAGTTGTGATAAAATTTCTTGTAAAATCTCTCTGTAATATTTTTCTTTTGCATTAATAAATTGCTCCAAGTGGTCGCATTGGTTGGGGCCGTGGACGTTTCCCCGTAGGGGTTTTACCACGTCAAAATATTGGTCTGTTTATCTTTGATTTGGTTGTGTGAGTGGTTACTGAAGGTGTTCATACTCTTTTGGAATATATGTGTTGTTGAACAGTAACAACAAATTTTACCAATTATCTTTGGTTCTTGGCCCATACAAGGATGGTGTTGAACCAGTAGCTCCGATGCGACTTTGTAATGTACCCACCACCCATCTGAGCAACATTTCATCCAGAAAGTCATTAAATCATTAAGATTTATTGCTAAATAAATTATTGTAGCTTACTAGCTACATATCACACACAGATTTAACCATTTGATTGATACCACAGTTCTAAATGCATCTAACATCATATATTAAACAAGAATGTAATTGTTGAAGAAAAAAACAAACACACAACATTCATATAAACCATTTACACAACGGAATAACATAAGAACATAATATAAACACTTAAATGTTAATAATTAACCAACTAGTTGCATATGAAGGATGAACCTCCCAACCATAAGTGTTATTGTTCATTTTCTCTCAACAAAATACCACCCCTCAAGTTGAGGCTATGAGTCCATAAGGAGATCCAACCCACTGGTTTTCCTCTCTCCACATACAACATCCCCAAAAATCAGCTTATATTCCCACAACGGCTACAATCCTCCATCTCCCTCTTTTCCCCACAACCTACACCACCCAAGGAATGTACCCCCTTCACTACTCACAGTCCATCAGGTTGAATCATTCATTTATCTGGGCCATTAGTGCACTTGAATGGCTAGGATCTCTCAACTACCCAAGAAGTTCTCACAACATCTTTCAGAAGGCTCTTGAGACATTTCCTCAACATGAATTCACACCACAAGCTTGCAACCCTATTTATAAGTGCACATGCCTCTTTCTCAACATAAAACACAACCAAACAATGGTTTCCTTCAAAAATACCATGGTCGATACTCTTCCCAATCCTCTTCTCTCCCTTTGTTTCCCAAAATCTGCATGTAAAAAATACTCTCTATGCAAAAACGTGATTGTCCAAGAATTGGACCCTTGGCCATACAAATTTCCTCTCTTTTTTGCTTTCTTGACCTGACTTACAGTCTTCCCCAAGTTGATTGTACTCATTCCCATGCTCTCCAATAACTATGGGATGTGACCACTCACACCCACCCTCTTACATGAGTTAAATGATTGGCTTCCAACACACTCCACATAAAATTAGAAGGTTATATACAATGATAATAATTCAGGAATGTGGGTTGAATTAATACCCATTAATAATTCCCCCTTAGACCCCTCTCTCTTGTGGAATCATAGCCCCCCCATCGTTCTTCATCCTTTTCGTATCACAACCAACGATTACTATTTTTACTAATTATTTCAATGCACATAATATACCATTTGTCCCTCGACCACATTAAATCAATATGGGCTCTTTACCCCAACTCATTGGCTCACCAGTATGATTCATATTTATACAATTACATTATAATTCGTGGGGATTAAAATTGGGATGTGACATTCTTCACCTGGTTCTTAATGTTTGTAGTGTCATACATTTCCTTATGAGCATAGAAGTAATGTTAATGGTACAATTTGTAATTATTTGTTATTGTATCATATTTAGTTTCTATATTAACTTGTTACTTGCATAAATGAATTATTTATTGTGTCAGTAACAACATCTCTTTAATTGTTATCATATAATTTTTTAAACTACTCCTGATTAGGATAGGTTAGAATAGTATAGAACTGCATTTATAATAGCTTTAGGAAACATTAGTTAGATTTAATTTTAGATTTTAATTCATCTAAGAAAATTATATTCTCATATTCGTATTTGATAATATTTAGAGTGGAAACCAAGCCAACATACTGGTCGGAAACACTATTCCAAATGAGAGTGGGTCTAATTGGGACCTGACATTGAGCGTAATCCATTACCTACTTGAAAGGCCATCTGGAATCGTCAATAGAAATGGCGCTAGAAGGGAGGCCATCGAACCGAATGGCTTCTAAGAAATTGAAAAATCCTACATATTCTGTTATGTTAATAAATACTTCTCAACAAGTTGATTTTCACCAAACCGACCATAAGAAAATTCTATTTCCTCGGTTGTACTCTATGAATATACCTGCTTAGATTCTACCCAACAAATTTTTCCTATATAGCCAATGTATCAAACATTCTCTGACGCTGAACTTGCATGAATAATCCAACAAACTCGTGAATGTGTATTAACTCATCACTAGAGTAGACAAACTAGAAAACTTCCTATTGACTTTTCAATATCCTTGGGATAAATAAGTCCTACGTGGGAGGAACCAGCTCTTGAAATTCCCCTCTCCCACGAGGCAAACCCAATCATCTGGACACCCTATTATCACCTATCACAAATCTTATCAGGGGTCTTGGGACCCTCATATTTTGAACTCAAAAATTACTTTCTCTAGACTGGTGGAGGTATACCTCTCATTCCTCCTGAATCTCCACCCAGGACACAAAGAGGTGAACACGAAGAAGAGCTCGAAGGAGAAGGAGAAGGAGGATAAGGAATCATTGTCAATCCTCAACCAATGATTGGAGTTAATGCAAACCAAAAAAATAACAAACCATGGTTGGTACCTAATCCTATCTCAGTCCCTGGGGAAGTTCTTGACATGCCCAAACATCCTAAAAAACACGAGGATGTCGTCTACAAGTTTTTTCCTTATATATTTGAGAACAAGGCTTCCACCCGATACTTTTCTTTAGCTCAAGCTTCGATGACTAGCTAGAATTTTTTTGAAACCACTTTCATTGAAAATTTTGGTGAATACAGGACCCCAACAAATTTGGTTCTATATATTTCTAGGATCAAAGTGGATGCAAAAGAAAAATTTAAGGATTTCATTCAAAGGTTTCTCACTTTAATGAATAAAATTCCTCAAGCTTCCACTCTCGTTGAAGATATATCGATTGAATTTTATACTTCAACTCTCCTTGTTTCTATGGCGATGTTTTTTAAAGGGATGAGAATAATACTTTGGAATCTACCTTTAAGGAATCCATTAAAGTTGAAAAGGACATGCTAAATCTGAAAGGTAACCCTCGATTTGAAGCTACAAAAGATAAAATTGGTAACAAAAACAAGGTCTTTGTGACCAAGCCCCCTAAGGAAAAGAATGATTCAGACTCCACATATATAGAATCCCTTCATAGAATTGTGAAGAAACTTTCCAATGAGCTTATATATTTTAAAAATAATTGTGGAGAATCCTCTTCAAACCCCAATAAATTCTTCAGGTTTACACTCAAAAAAGAAAAAAACACCCCTCCTACCAGTAAGACAACCCCTCCTTCAGAAGGCATAAACATGGAATATTTTGTCCAAGCCCTCAAATATTGGTTGAATGATACTCATATTGAATCTAAGGATGAAAAGGAGGGGGAAATAACAATATCAATATCAATCCCAAGAGACTGATGAAACGAAGGAAAAGGAACTCAATTCTTTTTGGGATATTTCTTTTGGATTGGGAGAACAAGAAGAGGAATATGTGGAAGAGATCCATATGTCCCATCACAAATTAACCACCAGGAGTGAAATAAAGGATTAATCTTCTAACCCTCCTTATTTTGAAACTACTAAGACAACATCTAACACCCATAAGACACCCTCTAGTGACAAGCAGGTTACCTCTTCCACTCCCCCTTCTAAGTTGGATTATGATTTTTTAAAAGATTTAAAAAGAACTAAGGATAATATATCTTTGTTCGAACTCATGAAGCTACCTCAAATTCAAGACAATTTTATCAAAAAACTGTAGGGAATTACTTCTAAGAACACTAAAGAGGCTAATGTGGGAGAAAATAAAGGAAGAGGTAAAGTAGGTCAGACCACTAATAAGATAGCACTAAAGAAAAAATCAGTTGCCAATGCATATCTGACTGGACAAAGGTCAAAATGCAACACTCCTCCTTTCTTATTGACCTTTGAAATATTCAACATAAATTTTCCTAACTGGATGATCGATTCATGAGCTTCTTCAAATGTAATGCCCCTTAAATTTTGTGAAAAGCTCAATGTCTAACCTGAAGAATCTGGTATCCAAATCATCTAGTTAGATAGATCAAGGGTGAAAGTCATTGGAGAGTTGAAGAATGTCTTGATAATGCTATCACACAATCCTAAAGTACACCAAACTATTGATATTATAGTAGTAGATATCCCTGATACTTATTGAATGTTTTTTAGCAGAGATTGGTATACTTTGCTTAATGGGTATTTTGCTATTGATTAGTCACATTATGGATCCCATAAAATGGAAAACCCAACCAAATTAGATTAGATAGGGAACGTTACATGAAGCATGTGGTAACATATTTAAATGACCCCAATGAACCCATAATGTTCAATCATTCAATCTTAGGGAATTATTCTTATGATTCTTTCTTTGGGAATCACACTACTAAAATCTCTTCTTATGTGGAACCAAACACACAATATGAAATCCTTCATTACACTCATATTGTTGAGCCTCACTTTAACATGGTATATACGACTGAAATTAATCATGATGTAAAGCCTAACATAGTATCTAGGGATAGGTTAGAATTTCATGTAAATTTTACTAACCCCATAAATTCAGGAAATAAAACAAAATCTGAGTCCATAACTAAATCTAAAGGTGATCCTAACATGTGGACTTTATTATTTGATGGATCCAAGACTCTTAAATTTGCAGGTGCAAGTGTTGGTTACATACTAAAGGGCCCTAATGGAAATAAAATCATGATTTCATGCATACTTGAGTTCCAATACACAAACAATATTGTTGAATATGAAGCTCTACTACAAGGATTGAAAAGTGAAGTAGACATGAAACCAAGGAAGATAAATGTATTTGGTGATTTCTAAATTGTAATAAGACAAGTAAGAAACTCCATCCATTTCCTTTCAATTCACCTCAAACATTACGAGCAGGAGGTATGGGATTTGATAAATAACTTTGATGCATTTAACATCAGTCATGTTCCTCATTCATCAAATTATGATGCATATTTATTAGCTAATGTTGCATCTAGATTAATTCCATCAGAATGGATAATGCCTGATATTTTGTAGGTGGAATTACTGTACAGGATTTCAATTCCTGACAATGTAACAAACTGTAGGGTATTTGATGATGACCAATAGATCATATGTTTTTTGCATCTTGAGGACAACTTCAAATATTTTGTCATAGATGAAGTCCGACATGATCAAGAAAATAATTTTGATTCTCCTAGCTCAAAAATACAAGTAGTGGGGGACAAAGTAACTCAAATTAATAACATCCCCAAAAATGTTGTGAGACTTGAGAAGCTCTATGATCTTCAATACAAGTTCAAGAAAGTAACAAACTACAAAACAAACAGTTCAACTATGTAGTTTGAAGTAAAAAACCTTGGAACAAGCAGTAAACCAGAAAACATAAACCTTGGAAAGAATTGTTCCCCAATTGAAAAACAAGCATTCATCAAGTTATTTAAGTAATACAAAGACATATTTTCTTGGACATATGATACAAATATAATCCAGCATATAATCCCCATGAATCCTCAAACAAATCCTTTTCAACAAAAGTTGAGGAAGATGCATCCAAGCTTAGAACCTCAGGTAAAGGAAAAATTATAAGAAGAAAGAGAAAAATCTAAAAATAAATTAGTGAAACATTAGGAACTAATATAAAGACAGATTGATAAGACCTATGTGGGAAATAAATACTTTCAAGGAGGTGATTTAGTTCTTAAGTGGGACAAATCCAATGAGAAGAAAGGAAAGCACACCAAATTTTAGAAATTGTGGCTAGGATGATATCAAATTCATGAGAAAATTGGATCAGGAACTTCCAGACTTAAGACATTGGAGGGAAACCTGGAGGAGCTCCATGTCAATGGTAAAATTCTCAAAAATTACTTCTCATAATCACCTTTGGTGATTTATCCCTGTACATAATAGGTTTCTCTATTGCTTTCATTTTCCTTTTTGATATTTGCAAATGCTTTTAGAATGAAGTTTTTATTTTCAATTTTTCTTCTATTTTTTGATTAAGTCCATTTTTGTTTTAAATAAAGTCTTTGTTGATCATTCTTCATTGCCTATACACATTGTTGATAGGAAATTGGGACTATGTAATAGAATTAAATATTAGTATATGTGTGAGTATCTTTTCAAGTACCCAAAAGTGAGAATGTTTCCTTGCATCATTACCCTGTGTACACAAAATTTAGATGATGGTTATATTGAAAGAGAATGACTAGTTCATAATTGTTTTGAAGAGAAACCATGACGTTATTGACATAACTATTCATACTCCTAATGACAGGTTTCCTGATACTATGTGATCACTCTTATACAGAGCTTAATGGTGTTCAAAAGGTTAAATAAAAGTGGCAGTCATAGATGTCTTCTGAATAATATTTGTGAAATTTTCTCCAATTCCCATGAATATAAACCATATTTCAGAGTCCTATCATAATGGACCAATAAGGATAAGGTTTTGACAGAGGATAGCATATCATAGAAACTCTTGTATCACCTCACTTTTGTAAGGAAGTTGAAAGCACTATAAATTGTGTGGGAAGTACAAGTAAACCTGTCGAGGCTATGGACATTGGCTGGAAGCGGGGCCATGATTGTATGATACCAAGCCAACTTCGTTGGGGCTATGTACACTCGTTGGTAGTGAAGAAATGTTGGGAAAAAAGATGAGGAACAAACATCATCTTATAAATAGTCAAGATTACTCATTTGTGGTGTCTTATTCTCATAGGATTTATGTGTATGAAATGATTTTATGAAAAATACCTCAACATTTCATGGAATTGTCCAAGAGGTCATTTTGGCTATTCCACTTTCTTATTTTTCATTGAAGGCATAATGATGTGGAATCCATAGTGTAGGAACATCTATAAACATTTCAGATCGGAAAAGGAACAAGATAATATAATCTGAGGGTGTATATAATATCATAGATAACCGGTTCTTCTCAGTGATTTTCCATTTGTTGTGCCCCCACAACTACCTACCAAAATTCTCTAACTTGGAGGATTTTAGTGGGTTCCCCCTATCAAAAATTTTGCAAGGTATTCTATCACTATTAACTTGATCTAATACTAATATAGGAATGCTACTATTTTTCTAAGACAGACTCAAGCTTGACCCAGCAAGCACCATGAAAATCAAAGGTCTTGTGTTATTCTACTCTATATCAATTATCCTATGTCTAAAAAGACCAAATTCTGAGTCAGGTTAAACCTCAAAGAAAATATTCACCTATATGATCATTCATGAGAGATATCGGGCTATTAACCACCAAGAAATTGTTCCTTGCAATAAACAAATGAACAACTATGATTTCTCTTACAATAGAACCTTTTTGATAGCACTATCGAAAAATGTTCTATCAGGATAGTTTTCATCGACATGATTTTTCACCCTTGTAAACTAGACTCTAATGAATCCCTTTCTAATAGAACTTACTCCGATGCATATATTCCCGCTAAGCTATGGATTTCTTTCCCTCTACCTATGTGTCAGGTGATTATTGGTCCTTAAAAGCTAGTCTACATGGTGAACCTTAATTGCATAAGAGTGGGTCCCTTATTAGCCACTAGCATTGAAAGGAAATGAGAGATTTGTTGGTTAACCCCTTCCTATCCATAGACTCCAACCTCTCCGTGGATAGAACGTTTCTTGTAAGCATGAGTTTTGAGGGAGGAATATTCATCGATACCTTTCTCGTCGGGGTTGGGAAATAATGTAACATCCCCCTTTCTGATGGAAATATTTTTCGATAGAACCATCGGAAGGTTGTCTATCAGAGGCATTCTTGAAATTAACTTTCCTTTCTGAAAAACATCATCTTAGATAGCACATTTATAAGTGACAAAAATAAGTAAATCTTGACGCAATGTATAATGTCCTTCCCTTGACACATTTCCCAATGCTAAAAGAGAATATTCCTCGATACCTTCTCATCGAAATCAAGTGCAACAATGGATATTATCATTTTCGACAACTAATGACTTTGATAGCACCATCAAGAATTTTTTCTTAACTGGTTGTCCGACTATTGAGAACTCAATACATGATCCTGAGCGAATGTGTACTTCCAAACGCATTAATGGTGAAGTAGTTTTCCACTTGTGAATGAATTTTCCTCCACTTAGCATTAAATACAAAGGGTTAGGGTAATTCACATATACATAACATCTTGTAAAATCTAACTAACACATTATTTGCTCCCATAAACTTGTAAAAACTTTTCTCAACATACTTTGAATGCAAGTTATCTTTGAACCTCAACCAAACTCCAGAATAATAGGTATGAAATTAGTTTAATTTTTTATTTTTGTATAGTTTTGTCCATTTGGTAAAATTATGAGATTTTCATTCATTACAGGACTTAACATCAACACCATGACGTGAACTCAGTCAATAAAAGGGAAAAACCCTATAGCAAATGAACCTTCACATGCACCCACACCTGTTATGAATTCAAGTGACATTCTGGTTCAGATACAAGTTATCATAATGGGGTAGATTATTATCCGAGGTATGATGAAATGTATAAGATCTTCAACGATAGATATTTCCCACCAGAGGATGATAATTTAGAGGTTTATCATAATATCTAGAAAATTTGCATTCACCTACTCATTGTCCATTCAATGTTGTTTCCTTACAATGACACAAAAAAATCGTGTCTCAAACAGCTTGACCAAAATAGTTCTACAATCATGAGAAAATCAGGAATCCAGATAACATCCTTGAAGCCCAAAGACATAATCCTCTAATACCACCTTACATAGATTGTGTATTCCTTAAACGAACCATTTTTTAAGAAATTCAACAAAAATAACAAGGATTTTGCTCATTTGATGGAAGATTGGAGGTGTGACAAAGATAGAAAATTCAAGAAAGGGCAGTGGATAATCCATGCCCAAGAATTCAAAAGGCCCTACATGATTTTAAATACCATGATATGAAGGCTTTATGGAGAAGAGAATAGCACTCATTTTCAAATGGAATGGTTTCCAATGGCCTACACAGTAGTGAAGACAGGACAAATATTCAATTGGGTAGACATATTAACCTTCAATATCTACCAGAACCTCAGGAATGTCCCAGGTATGAAAAAATCCATTTTTTACATGTTTGCATACCTCATTGATATTATATGCTCTTCAATACAATTTCATGCCTTTGGATGGAGTTAAGAATAGGATCATACAAATGTGCATGTTTATTGCTTAGAGCTATGGGATATAAACCATAAAAAATACATTTATGACATATGTGACTATTTCCTTGCTCCCTTGCATACCATAATTTTTTAATATCCAACATATAGAATATCAAGGGAGGCCATGACCAGTTTGAAAGATATAGAAGACTGGTATTTAGGCAAGTACTACACATACATCAGGGTTTATGGGAACTCCAAGTCCCCACACCTCCTTCCTTAATATGTCCCTGATACGTTGTTAATTCGGGAAATTTCTTACCAAACCATTGGAATAAGAATAACCCCTCTCCTTTTAGGAAGTAGTAAAAATCTTTGGCCTACATTTCCTATCAATATAAGAGATTACACATTGTTGAATGTTCCTCGTGCTAGAAAGAAAGAAGAATATTTGTAAGAGATGTGTTTGTGCCTAGGAGAACCCAAAGGACATGACCCAGATAACCTAGCACTCAACCATGTTAAATTTGTTGGAATCACTCACCCTATGATCCATGTAGTGAAATTTGCAGAGGAGGTTTTCAAATGGGTCTTATTATTTGAATAAATGTTACAAAGGCTACCATATGATGTGGCCAGATAAAATATTTAAATGGAAGATGAAGAGAAGAAGAGAATAACCTAGGAATAGTTCCAATTACTTTTGGAGAAGGAACAAGAAAAGTTAGAGGTAAGGGAACGAGAGGAGAAGAGAAAATCAAATGAGAGACACCAGAAGGAAAGGATAGTAGAAGAAGAATACCAAATAAATCAAGTCTAGAAAGGAAAAGTGAAGAATGAACCCAAGAATATTTCCAAAGTGGATGAGAAGAATAAAAGGGAAGATGCATTAAAAAGGCTTGCTAATGGGAGGAAGAAAAAGAAATAAGAATAAATAAAATATCACCAAGATGCACTTCAATGGAATAAGTTTGAAGAGGGAAAACATATACTAGCAACAGAGACATAGGAAAATAAAAAGAAATAATAAAGTACAACATAAGGTTTTTGAAGCTAAAACCAAAAAGAAAGTTGATGAGGAAGCAGAGAAGGAAAAACAAAAAAAAATGAGTGAGACCCAGAACAATCTTGCTACTCCAAATGTGGGCATAGTTAATATTCCCCCTCAGGAATGTACCCCTCTTATGGACATCCTAGGTAATCTATGTTTCTCCTCATAGGTACTAAAATTAGATGGTGTTGTAGTGGAAGTAGGGGAATACAACTATAGTGACAAAACCAATGGAATTGAGAAGAGGACAAGAAATAGGAAGAGAGGGGATATAGCCGCTAGCCAACCATCAACCAAAAGAATTATTGAATGGAAGGCAAGGCCTGATCCTAAAGAAAATTCCATCCAAATTGTCTCTTCTCTTCATGCATTTGTATGGGAAAATGCCATTTTGTGTATGACTTGGTTGATGCCTTGGACACAACAAAGACCATAATTGTTGAGTTAGAGAAAACAATGAACACACAAAGGGATGACATCACTCCTGAATTTGAGAAGGCAGTAAATATTGCAGAGAATCTCTACAAAGAGGAAATGGAAAAGGCTCTACAATAACAAAAGGATAAAATGGAGACATAATTAGAGAAGAGAGCCCACATAACTGGAAATATACATAGGGAATAATGGGAGGCCCTTAAACAGGGACACTCTAGGGAAATGGAATAGCATAAGAACAATTATACATAGGAGTTGACTAGTCTACAGGAAGAAAAATTAGGAACCAATCGGTTTATTGAACAATTGGAACAAAAAATTCAGGGTTTAATGCAAGATAAAAAAAATATTGAAAATGAATTTGAAGAGAGCAAAGAAAGAACTCTCATCTTGGAATCCCTAAGGGTAAAACCCAGATTTATTAATGAGGAACTGAAATAAAAGAAAAGAAAGTTATTATGCATCCTTAATGACATCTAGAGGAACAAGATGACCAGATAAGGCTTGAGGATCAAATTGACAAAATCAGGGAAAAATATAAAAAGGATAATGATTATTTTTATATAATTATATATTGGCAGGGTGTGTACAAGAATCCACCAGATACCCTTCCACTCTACACCACCAGACAGAAGCTAAAGGATCAAGTATTTTTCAATACTTGGAAGCCTCTGCTAGAAGATGTATGAAACATTTAGAAAGTGGTGACAAAGGCATATATGAGATTGTGGAATTCCTTTGTTGAGCTTCTAGAAGAATTCAAAATGAAAATCATGCATGACATTGATGAGGCTGCCCCTGCTGAATTGAGAATAGATGAAGTGGAAGAAACAAGGGAAACCAGTCAAAAAGATATTGAGCATATTATAGAAGTGAATAAAGAAGATCTAAATGAATACATGATGAATCCCATCAAGTTGATCATACTGGATCAAAATTTCATCAAGAAGACAACAATAATTAAAGCTCGAAGTCACAACCAAAATTTGTGATGGAGAACTAGACTTGGAGAAAATGCAGTTGGGAAAGTTGGAGAAGATGATGGAAGACTATGCACTATGGAAAGAGTATCGAGATAAAATGGAAGTGCAAAGGGTCTCGTGATTATTTTTTGTAACTGGTCTTTTATTTTTTCCATTCCTTGCTTGTTGTGATCCAAATATAGAATATTAAGAGACAACCTCGAATGGTCCTCTGACAATAGGAAGTTTCAGAATGTAAAAAGTCCCTCTTGTTTTATAAAAGAGGATATTTTTAATGAGAAAATGCTTTTGATCTGTAATGTATCAGAACAATATTTTTACTCTATGATTAATAGATCAAGAGACAATTTCAAAGGTTTATGATTTTGATATGTGTATTCGAGACTTTTCTTGTGCATATGTCTATGATGTGAATGTTATTGGACTTAGTTGTATGAATTTATTCTTCACTTGGTTCTTAATGTTTGCATTGTCATATATTTCCTTATCAACGTAGAAGTGATGTTAATGGTATAATTTGAAATTATTTGTTATTTTATCATCTTTCTTTTATGTATTAACTTGTTACTTCCATAAATGAGTTATTTCTTGTGTCAGTAACAAAATATCTTTAATTGTGCTCATATATGTTTTTAGACTGCTCCTGATCAGAATAGGTTAGAATAATATAAAATTTCATTTAGAATAGCTTTAGGCAACATTAGTTAGATTTAATTTTAGATTTGGATTCATCTAAGAACATTTTTTCTCAGATTCATATTAGATAATCTTTAGAGTGGGAACCAAGCCAACATACTAGTCAAAAATGCTATTCCAAATGAGAGTGGGTCTAATTTGGAACTACCATCGAGCATTCTCCTTTACTTGCTTGACAAGCCATTTGGACCTGTCAACATATTGGAACTTCAAAAAACCTACATTTTTTAAACTTGGGTAGTACATGTACTAAGGATGAGTTTGACCAATATGTTGAACTCTTCAGATAATTTTATGATATTTTCACATGGACATATCATGATCTCAAAGAATAAGACAAAATTTATATCCAACATATCATATCTCTTAAGGAAAGGACCAAACCTATCAAACAAAAGCCAAGGATAATCAATACTAAATTCAAACCTTTGGTAAAATTGGAGCTTGAGAAGATGAAAAGGGAATGAATCATTTTTTTTCAGTCAAACATTTTGATTGGATCTTGAATCTAGTGTTAGTAAGAAAAAATAATGGAGAAATTCAACTATGTGTTGATTCCAGGGATCTTAAAAAATATTCTATGAACGATAACTATCCTCTGTGAAATATGGAAATGTTGTTACAACAAGTCACTAATTCTACAGTGATTTCCATGTTGGATGGATTTTCTAGATACAATCAAGTACTAGTAACAAATGAAGACATACATAAATAGACTTTTACAACACCTTGGGGAACATATGTTTATATCTGAATTCCCTTTGGGTTAATGAATTCTAGAGAAACATTTCAAAGAGTGATGGATCATGCATTCAAGGAGATGATAGGGGAAA
>JZKD02S1862031.1:20697-71444 GCA_000966675.3 Picea glauca | reverse complement strand
GTAAGGTATTCATTTTAATGGAAAATAAATTTTTTTGATCCATATTTGTCTCCCTTTTTATCCCTTGGATTGCATAATGATAAGACTAGTCTTGTTCTCAGGATCTCGGTTTCTGATCGCTGTTGCGGTCAATTTTGAAATTTGAGTTTGTATTTTAATTGAAGAATTTTATTTTGTGATTTCCTTGGATTTTTCAAACATTAAAAAAACACAAAATTTCATTTCTCTTAGCATATTTTGTTAGTTTTTTCTTTGGTAGAAAGAAAAAGAAAATGAAAAAACCCTAGTTTGCTGCTAGTTAGTCTCTTTCTTTCTGTTGCATTGCTTTGCTTCATTTTTGAAAAAGAAAATATATTAGCATCGGATTTTTTTTATTATGATATTGAAAAACATTTAAAAAAGAAAAAGAACAAATAACATCATTTTGTTTTATTCTTTTTCTTTTCTCAAAAGGTTGCATTGTGCATTTTGTAGCAGAAAGAGAAAATATTGCATTTCAGGGTTAGAAAGATTGTTCATGCATTTTTTTTTTTGAAACTATTTTTCATTGAATGATTAGTGTAAAGTTTTCTTTTAAAATGTTCTTATAAGTTTAATTTTTGCAAGAGTCTCAAACAACACTAGTTTCACTTCCATATCCTTTGAGTAAAAAACAACCGCTAAAATGAATGCTAAATTTAAAATTTACTAGACTTTGTTTCTAGGGTTCATAAATAAGTTTAGGGTTAGGGACTTGGATTATGATTGGAGAGATAAATATCCAAGGCTAGTAAACAAACATAGGATTTTTATCTAGGGAGATTCAAATCCAATTTTCGTATAAGTATACTTGGGAGCCTCCTCTAACACAAGAGTTAAACATGAGGTCGAGTGAAGAAGAGCAGAGGAGATAACCCCCACAAGGTTTAACTAAGCATTGAAAAGAGATCATATTTTTGGGGTTTCTCTATTTTCCATACCTCCTTGAGAGGTGGTGATTTTGGAGCTTCGATATTTTTTACCCTACCCATACATTCGATCCCGACTATTGACTGTACCCCCCAGACGTTGACTGCAAGTTGGTATCCTTAGTTATTTTTCCTAGGTATCTCAGAGGTGACTATGGGGGTTTCCCTTGGTACCTGAGGCATATGTCATATCACACTATCGATACCCTTGGAGGGTTTCCTATGAATCTAAGGTTACTTGCATCAGGTAGGGTTGGTAATTGGAGGTCTAGGTAACTGCTTCTCACTCCCTCATTCATCGGTCTCGATACTTGATCAACCTGTGCCAGTTTCCAGAAGGTCCCTTTCCACTTTTTCATTTCTTTGGAATCAAGAACTTATCCTCTTGGGATGAATTTTTGGAGAAGTTGTTTGTTTGTGATTTTTATATTAGGATTTTTTAGTGGAGTGTTGCTTTGTATAATTGGCCTTATGTTGTGTGTGTATCATTGCATTTCAATCGTTGATTCAAGGAATCTGACCAACCGATAAAATGGTCGGGAAGAACCTCTGGTCTCTCTCTTGAAAGCATGGAACTGCCTCTTAGAAGGCATGTGTTTTCATATCACTGATTCACTAGAGTCAGTGTGTGATGAGTTTTTAGACATGAACAATCCTGCAAGGAATGAACCTGTGCACAAGAATGTCATGGCCAAAGTTCTTGAGGATACCAACCAAAGGACCCATGTCCAAGGGGATTCTTATGATTTTCTTTTCTTTGGAAATGATGGTGCCCCCTTGATGGACACTTTGAACATTCTTGGGTTGAATGTATGAATACTGGTTTGGTTTTGGACCACTCCAAATGTCCCAAATTCTCTTGATGCTTCCCAGATAAGCACCTTATGTCATGGGAATTGAATGGATGTTGATCCTTTATCTTATGCATCCACCAAGTCTACTTCTCTTGCTTCTTCATATTCTAGTAAAAGTATCTCTACTAGTAGCCAAAATTCTAAAAGGAGCAGGAAGAGGAAAAGTAAGAATAAGAAGTCACCAACATCTACGAGTCATGTTGGAGACATTCCACCAGCCTCTGCAAGTCATGCCGGGGGCACAAGTTGAGTCACTGCAATTCATATCGACATCAAGTCTCCAAACTTTGCTAGTCATGTTAGGGAAAAGTAACCAACCTATGATAGTCATGCTAGGAGTTCAAGTCTAGTCACCACAATTCATTTTGGTATCAAGTCTCCAGCCTTTGCTAGTCATGCTGGTGGCAAGAAACCAACCTTTTCTAGTCACGTCGGGAGAAAAAAACCAACCTATTTTGGCAATTTTGGAGTTATTTCAACAACCTCTGCTAGTTATACCAACCTCTACTAGTCATGATGGAGGCAAGCAACCAACCTCTTCTAGTCAAGTTGGAAGCATGAAACCAACATGTGCTGGTCATTTTGGGGTTATCTCAACAACCTCTGTGATTCATGTTGGACACTTGCACTCGATCTCTGTTAGTCATGCTGGGGGAAACCCACCAGTCACTGAAATTCATGTTGGGGGCATTGATACTATTGAGAAGCCTAGATGAATAGAATGTAAGCCTAAGTTCCCTTGTAAGCTTTGCAATGGAGATCACCTTGCTCATATGTGACCTAATATTAAGGTTGTATGAATAATGTGGTATTTTTCTAACGACCCTTCTAGTTCTTACTCATATTCAATTTCCCAACAACCTGTTCGACCATTGGTTGATGAAGTGGTCACACCGATGCAATATCCAGTCAATCCCACTCTTCTCTTGGAGAGTGAAGAGTCTTCCAAAGTGATCTTTCCAATTCAATATTTGATCGATCCCACTCTTCTTTTGGGGAGTGATGCGTCTTTTGACTATGTCTTCTTCATTTCTAGTTCGATACCTTCTGAACAAGGGGGAAATCTACTATCTTCGAGTACGCTCTCTCCAAGTCCTAGGATGGTTTCCTTTGATTGGAATAATCTTGTTGAGTCTCACCTTCCCTCTTTTGCACCTTTCCTGTAGTGTACCTTTTCGCTCACCGAGGTTTTCAGACTCTCAGTTACCATTCTATACATGAATGTTTACATAATTCGTACAACAATTATAACCACATGCATTTAACACAATTAAACACACTTAATTCTCAGAGTAAAATATATAAGTTACTGCTACAATTAAACAAGCCTTAGCATTCAACAGTAACTCATTTACACAGCGGAAAAACATGATACATAAACAACACAGTCATGCCAAATGTGATAAAAACATAATTCAGATACTTATCTTTGAACAGCTGTAGAATTCACCAACCAAGTGCAGGACTTCCACGAACCTCCCAGCCTTAGACCACATTGTTCATTAGCTCAACAGTGGGTCACCCTCGAGCTGGGACCGAGCTCCACCCCAAGGCAAGGAATCCTAGGCTAGGCTGAGGTTACAGGGAAGATAGCACATACACATCCACCAGGAAGAAAGCTCTCCCAGGAATCTCCCACGCTCATTGCCCACAGACCCTCATTCCCCACATGCCTATTCCACCCCAGGAGAGTGCACCTTCTCTGTCACCTAGACAGTCCTTCAGCTGCCAGTCTCCCTTACCTTGGGTTACAGGAACAGACCGAACCAGAAGTCTCCGGGCTCTGTGGCAGCTACAGGGTTCCTTCCAGGAGTTCTCTTTCCCTCTGCGCACTCTCTCACCTGGAGGAGTCGCTCACAGGCCAACAAGCCTCACGCAGTCCAATACTATGTGGTCACAACAACACACGGGGAAAACAGACACAGGCTTCCCCAAATCGGTTCAGTAGTCACAGGATGATCTCATGGCATGATTTCGGAACAAGCTCACGCACAGGCTAGCTCAGCTTTTCCCCAACAACCAAGGATTATTCCACTTGAGTTCGACACAGGGTTCCTGTTCAGGAAATGCACTCCCGGGTTTGCCTAGAACAAAACACAGACTCACAGCTCTGCACAGGGTGTACACGGTTTCCTCCTGGAAAACACAGGCTTTTCGACTTTCCGAGATGAACCAAGGTAATCTGGCAGATGGCGTACCATTTCCACGCTCAGCGGTTCGGGTCAGAATGGAGGATCCCCCCCCACGGTTCAGCTCTACGCTTATATTTGCATGCACCAGGGTTGACACTTGTCACCCTAGAAACTGCATGCGTACCACAACGTGCATCCCCTTGCACGTTCCCTCCCTTGCCAGGAACTTAGGATAAACAAAAATGCACATGTCTCTTTTTAAAATAATATTAAAATATTATTTCCCAGGCTTAAGCCCCTAGGCTTAGTCCTTAGGCTCATCACTCAGCCCCTTTCCCACCTTCCAGCCCCTAATTCCTTGACCACTCTGTGGACGCTCAGTCACCCATCACTCATTCATCGTGATCGGTCTGCACTGGAGGTGTATATATTATATTAATTGATCTGCATACATACAAGTACATCAACAGGCTCCTGGCCTTCAACACTTAGGCTCCCTGGCCTAACACACACATAAGCCTTCCAACTTATACAAAACTTGGCTCACCAGCCTATATAACACATTTACAATTCTTTGCATATAACATGATCTGTAACGGGGCTCGGCCTTGGGGACATTACATTTCCATATAATGGTTAGAGTTAATTCAATGAGCATTCATTGATTTATCGTGGATGAAAGAGAATCCACAAGTATATTTTCCTCCTTGGCTTGGCAAGCTTTGAGTTCACCCAAGCTTTTGTCAACTACTAGTGAGTTGCTGGATTTCGATCGAAGACCTAGTGAATGTTTGGGGATTCTTTCTTAGTTTCCTATTACATTAGGTGGGAAGAATATTCTAGTTTATTTGTTAGTGGTGCCAAGCCCTTTATGCTTTAATACGATTCTTGGATGTGATTATGTATATGCAATTAATGTTTTGGTGTCTACGCTCTTTCGTGTGATGCATTTTTCTCAAAACGAAATATTTTTCATATTGATCAACTTTCTTCTAATAATCACCATCCTAGTTCGAATTTATTTCAGGTTTCCCCTTTGTATGTTCCTAGTGTTTGAGTAGAATTTTCTTCGCCACCGCTGAATTGTGTTGCGTCTTATCCTCGATGTTTAATTGCTTCTGAGAAGGGATATTTACACTCATGTTTTCCTTCTCGAGACAAGGTCTCGATAATTGATCATGTGTTGTATCTAATGGGGGAAAATGAGCCTTATATTTCTCCATTTGGCCCAAGCAATTTGATATTTCCTCTTGATTTTGATCTTACTGTTTGTGATACCTCGAGCCCTAGTACGTGCATGTCATCGAGTCCCAGATTTTTGGATGTTTAATTTCTTTCGGATGAGGCTATCCTTGAAGATATGACTATGTAGTTTTTACCTCTGCCTAAACTGGAAGCTTTACAGGTTGGTTACTAAATAAACCATTGGATTGATCCTAGCGATGGGATCTACCTGGAGAGGTACTATACATAAGCCACAAGGTTGTGTGATTCTTTGTACATAGTGTAATTTTAGGGTTTCTTGTTTTCAAGTTTGGTACTCCATTACGCTTTTTATTTATCATATATTTCTATATTGGATTTATTAACTTCGGGTTGAGTGTTTTTGTTCATATAGATAAGACTTTGGAGATATTTTCTTTGGTTCTTTTTTCCCATGTTGATTCGTTCTGATAGGTAATGATCTATAAACTGGCATATATGTTAGATTCCCCCCTTCACGCATTTTTTCATTATCCTTTTCTTGTTTGATTTTTCCTTAGGATCGACCCCATTGAGTTGTGACACATAACCTCCTTTGCTGTTTTTCACGTGGTATAGCTTACCATTCATGGGTTCCCTAGTTAGAACCTTGTTCGTAGTTAGGTTCCCATGTTGAAATATTTCTTAGGCTCAGGAGTCCTGTTATTCCTGCCATGACATTGCGTTGAAACCTTATATTATTCTCAATCTTATTCTGGATATTTACCCATGAGGCTCCCATACTTATGTGTTAAGTTTTAAAATTGCATTGCGTTCCACTTCTTGCGCCTTTGATCCTAATGCTAGCTTCAACTTGATTTTGCTTAGCCACTTCCTCGTGCATTCTCATCAGTTTCCAGCCTTGCATATTTTGCTGTTGCAATTTGACACCTATATTCCAGGAGGAAATATTCCCCTCAGTGTCCTTATCTTGCACATGATTCCTTGCATTGAGCATAGGTATGTTCCTTGTGCTTGGGACTAGTTTTCTTACCCACGAAATACATTTCCTTTGTTTATTATAACATTATTTTATTCTTTTTTCAGTCTTTCCAATATGAAAAAGAAAAAAAAATCAAATAAGAAAAGAGTCCGTGGGAATGAGTCTTCTTCACCATTATTGGAAGCAATTGAGTCACCTATGAAAAAAGCACAAATTTTTAAGTCCAATATCAATAGTTTGGGTTTAGTATGGCTTTAGAAAACTGATACAGTTAGATAGAGTTCATACTCCTCCGAATGGTTATTCTTTTGATCACTATGGAGGGTCTGTCATTGCCTCCTGCATCACAAACTTATGTCAATATTCATTTTCAGTCCATGTTACCTAAGTCACATATTGTGTTGTGTTTTTGTTCAAAGGAATTTTTAGCCTATGTTGGCCATTCCACATAATCTCTTGACTTTGCAAGTCGACCTTCCCCTTCTCAGAATCAAGAGTATCTTTGTCCTATAATCATGATTTTATGGAAGATCCCCATTGAAATTTTACTGGTGGGTTAATCTCTTATCGACTACGACAAATCGCTCTGAGATTTTGAACTATAGTTGCACCCTGGGCCTATTTACATCATTGATAGGTGACCTTGTGCTCAACAAATGACATTCCATCATTGGTTGTTGACTAAGTGGTTTCCCTTGTGTTCTATGGTAAGAATATTATTCACACATTAGGATTCATCTAGTACCTTGGATTCCATTGTCCCCATTGGTGGTTTCCTCGCCTTTGTCGATAATTATCATTATTGGTTGTTATTTAGAGGGTCTTCTTCATGTGCGATTCACATCTTGTGCACGCATAAGACGTACTTCATGGTGGTCCTTTCAATGTTTCATCTGAGTCCTTCCAAATCTTTTACCTTTTGCTACTCCTTGTGTTGGATGATGGGGATGCCTTAATTCCCTCTGTCAGGACCAATAATTGACATCTTTTTGACTTCATTTTCATATATTTTGAACCACTAAAAGTCTAATTAATCCTTATATATGACCATTTCTTTCCCACCCTAGCCATTTTGTATACAAAGGTAATATGGATTGAATTTATTATAATATTCTTGTTTATACAATAAAATTAGAATAGATTTATGAGTTTTTTAATATTTATTTGAGGAAGAGGGCGCTAACCATAAAATTTCAAGAAATGATTCAAACATATTTTAGGTTGGTTACTCCACAATAAGGAATGAATGGTTTTTGAAGTTAATGACAGTTTATTTTGAGGAATCCAAGTCGAATTTAGCAGAGAACAACTAGACAAGGATGCAAAGGGAATATGGAAGACAATTCGAGCTTCCTTATGGTTGCTCATGAATTTCTCTCTTGAAATTCGTGGGTTGTTGGCATCTTTTGCGTTTCAGATTGTATATATCATTTAAAAACACATTTTAGTATTTATGGACAACAACTATGCATCCCTAGTTTGTATATTTTTGTAAATGCAAACAATTGGGTTTTGATTTTTATGTGTATCTATAAAAACCCAGATGCATTCAGATCTTAGTTACCAGAAGATAAAGAGGAAAAACTATATTTCGAATTGTGGGTATTGTTGTGAACATCTCGTGATCAGATTTTTAAGAGTTCTGCAATATATAAATATGTTTTTCTAGTGTCCATTTCGAATTGTGAATATAGTGTAGTGTTGTAGCAATTGTTTTCTGTTGTGACTAGTTGAAGGAGGACCCACTTCAAATATGCACTCTTATTTTTTTGTTGCTTAGTTATACTTCTTATTGAACTGTTCAGTTTTTCACTTTGGTTTTCAGTATAAACCATGTTTTATTTTTAAATGCAGATTTTATTTATTGTATGTGTATAATTTAAATGGTAGCTACCATATTGTCTTTTATGCTTGGTTTGATATTCATTACTACAATTTAGAATTAGAGGTTGAATGAAATGATTATACTTTCATGTCTCACTCCTAGAGCATCATTGGGAACCATTCAAACCCATGAAATAATCAAAGTATTTTATTTATTTATTTCTTGTTTGGTTTTGATTTAAAAGCTTTTGTTTTAATAAGTACTCATTAACAAGTCAATCAATCTATAGGTTCTTAGTTCTGTGCAAATAGCACCAATGTCTCACAAGTTTGAAAAATAACTTTGGGTTTATATTTAAATGAATCCTTAAGATAGTTGTATTTCGATCAACATATTTTAGTGCTGTCATTTTTGGCGTCGTTTCTAGAGAGACATTAAAATAATTACGAATATCTAGTTTACATTGGTCTAGGAAATGCATTTAGGATGAATCTAGGAGAATAGAAACAAGATGATCTCATTCGAAGATCCCCATAGTATAAGAGCCTGACAAATTCACCATATTAAGTTATGGTGAGTTTCTATATATCTGATTTCAAACTAATAATAGTTTAGTATTCATGAGTCAAGAAAGAGATCCTAGAAGAATTTTTCATGGTGCAGTAAGAGCCACTTAAGCAACTAACACTTTGGCAGGAAGAAGTGGAAGAATAGGAGGACATACTTCTACAAGTTAACAAATTTGTTTTTGTAGAAGAAGTAGCACCTAATTTGGAGGACAATTTCCTAGCGTATGTTGAACTAAATCCTCTTGAAAATTCTAGTCATAAGAGAGAACCTTCTCTTTCATCTTCCTCAAAATAATTTGTAACCTTTGGGGGGCCTTTGAAATTTTTGAAGAATCCCTTATTCATCATGGTTGGTGAACATGTAGAAGAAGGGGAAGGATATGTTCCTCTGAATCCTGTTACATTTGAATTTCCTATTAGCGATCCAGAGGGTACAACCCAGATGAAAAATATCCTACTTGCTGCGTTACCCCATTTCCATGGGCTAAGTAGTGAAGACCCAAACACATTTCTCTTTGATTTTGATGTCTTGTGTTTTAGCTATGATTATTTACATGATTATGAGAAACTAAAATTATTTCCAACTACCTTAAAATATTCATCTCTATGCTGGTTCATCGGTTTGGGTGGAAATTCAACACAAAGTTGGGATGCGATGAGACAAGCATTTATTAAGAAATATCAAGACTATTTCTAGGTTAGGGATTTAAGTGAAGAAATCATTAAAATGGCTCAAAAAGAAGATGAGAGTATAGAAGACTATGCCGAGCGATTCCAATACAATATTAGACGGTCCTATCAACATCAATTAGTCTAGCCAAATACACTACAAACACTCTTTCTGAAGGGTATCCGAGATGATTGTTTGGATGTTCTAAACTTAATGGGAGATGGAGATGTGTCTCAATTTCCATACAATACTATCTATGAGTTATGCAGATGATATTCGAGAGGCAAAAATAAAGGAAAGGGGCCTCGGGAAAACCTATCAAGAGTTAGAAAATCATATAGAGGAGCTGTTACCCGAGTAGAAATTGGGAATTTGTTAGACAATTTTAAAATCAATATCCTTAATTTCCTCAATTCCTAATTAGACACTATGAAAATAAAAAAGAAACAATAAGAGGAAACATTACCTTTGGCCATATTTTTCCCAAGATTTCATAAGAAACATCCTCATAATGAATGTCCCTTGGATAGTATTGTAATTTGTGTCATTTGTGAACATAATCATGACACTAAGGATTATCCCTCACTACCATGAATAAAATCATTCTATCAAGGAACTAGTGAAGGATTTGAGAAACTTTGTCTAATCAATCCAAAATGACCTTAACCAAATCAGTCATCAGGTATTACTCCTAATCCTTCCCAGTATTACAATGCATTTTTGGCTACTCATCAACATATGAAAAACCCATTTTCTGCTTGGCATCGACCAACACTATGGTCACAATGGACCCCTCATGGAAAAAACTAACCTTGGAAAAAAGGTTGGCGAGGTGCATTTCCTTTTGGAAATATGGTACAACAACCACAACAATTTGGATCAAAACCCCAACCTCCATTTCAGCAAGCACAACCTCAATTAAAACTATCATTATCTCAACCACCTCAGAGGCCAATGCGGATTCCTACTCAGCCCGTTCCTAACTCCAACAATAAAGTGACTCAATTTACAATGTTTAGTTGCCCAACTATCCGACTTACCTTATCTCCTTTATATATCTACAAGACATTCACCTTCGATCAGGGAAGATAGTCAATCCTTCTTTACCCATAATTTAGGAACAAGATGATGGGGATAATACCACAAAGTCAAATAATCCAACTTATCCTATCATTTTGGAACACGATATCGAGGCGAAAGTTGTTGAATTGAATAAAAAAATTGATAAACCTTCTTTGGAAAAACAACCTAATTCTCCAGAAAAATCAAAACAAATTCAAGATCCCCCATATCCTGAAATATTAACCATTGAGAAAAATATCAAACAATATGAATTTTATTTCCTTGGGGAATTGAAAAATATATGTGTCAAAATTCTTTTATTTCAATCCATAAAAGATGTGCCTATCTATGCTAAATCTGTTAGAGAATTGTGCTTGGAAACCAAGACGAAAACCAAAATACCCTCCAACAATTCAGTTACTTGGTCAATTAGCTGATTTAATGCTTGGAAACGTATTAAATACTAAGTACTCAGATCTATGAAGTCCTATTGTAGATTTTTGTATCAACAATATCTGCATCTCAAATACTTTGATAGACTTAGGAGCTGATATAAATCTCATGAATAAATAAATAATGAAAAAATTGTAGTTAAATCATCTTCTTCAAACCCATACTATCCTTTATATATCATACATATCTACCATACAATCTGAAGGTATTCTATAAGACATGGTTATCTCTGTAGACTCCTGGGAGTATCCTGCTGATTTTATGGTTCTACAACCAAAATCAAATTTAGGGGGTCACGCTTTAATCTTGGGAAGGCCTTGGTTGGCTACTATTGATGCTTTCATAGGGTGTAGATACGGAGATATGAACATATCTTAGGGTTCCTCTACAAAGAAGTTAACATTATATCCATAAGAAAAACCAAACTCTACTCATGAAACACATGTATGGATAGGAAATGAAGATAACAATGATGATAAAATACAACAATTTTTTACGATTGAATCAACCCTTTATTTCAAGGAAAAGACTGAGGATGATCTCATATGTGATATCATTACTAATATTGATTCACCTACCAACCATATCATGCACATGATATAAGAAACCCAACCTTTTTCTATGATTCGAAAATAATTTCAAATAATTCCAACCTATCTGTATGCTACATCAGAAATACAAAGCATGCTGGTATAAATCCCTCCAGGAAAGACACTTAATATAAACCCTCAACTGGAAGAACCTTAAAATAAAAATTTGATTGAATTGTTACGTAAGCATGCTAAATCATTTTCCCGGGACTACACATATATGAAGGGTATTCATCCTAGTTTGTGCACCCATCATATCTATGAACAAGACAACTTCCGACCAGTCATACAACCACAACGAAGAATGAACCTTGTATCTCAAGAAATAGTCAAGGATGAGTTGCATAAATGATTGGTTGTTTATTTCATTTATCCTATCTCTGATAGGAAGTGGGTTTCACCACTTGCTATCGTTCCAAAAAAGAATGGGAAATGGAGAGTTTGTGTGGATTAAAAGGAATTGAACAAAGCTACTACTAAAGACTATTTCCCTTTACCTTTTATTGATCAAGTCCTAGATGCCCTGGACAGAAAGAAACATTTTTCCTTCCTCGATGGTTTTAGTGGGTATAACCAAATTCAGTTAGCCCCTAAAGATCAAGACAAGACTATTTTTACCTGTCCATGGGGTACTTTTTCATACCAAGTCCTTCCATTTGGGTTATGTAACACTCCAGATACACTCCAAAGGGATGTAATTGGAATCTTCTCTGATTTGATCCATGATTGTGTGGAAGTCTATATGGATGATTTTATAGTCTATGGAAACAATTTTGATGAAGCATTGAACAATATAAGAATTTTTTTGGAAAGATGTCAATAAACGAATTTGTCCCTTAGTCATAAGAAATTTCATACACTGCTCACAAAAGGCATAGTTTTAGGTCATCATACTTCTCCTAAAGGTATACAGGTTGACCCAACAAAATTCGAAGTAATCACTAAACTCCCAAATCCAATGAATAAAAAATATATAAGAATTTTCTTAGGTCACGTAGGATATTATTGTAGATTCATAATTTTTTTTACCAAAACAACATCACCTCTATTCATGTTACTCTCAAAAGATGTCGAGTTTCTTTAGCTCGATTCTTACCAAACAACCTTTGAAACAATAAAAGAGAAATCATATGTGGATCCTGTAAAAAGAGGAACTAATTGGTCTTTGCCATTCCACATTTTAATAGATTCTTCATATACAACCATTGGAGCTTTACTTGGACAACAAGAAGAACAAAAAACATATGAAATTTACTACACTAGTAAAAACCTTGCTCTTGCAGAGTTAAATTACATTGTAATGGAAAATTAATTCTTTGTTGTTGTCATGCAATTAACAAATTTCGACATTACATCATCAATTACCCAATATTTGTACACACTAATCATGCTTCCATTAGATAACTCATGAATAAACCAGCCAAAAATAGGAGGGTAACCCACTAGTTACATACATCTATGACAAGAATATGATATCACCATTTGTGATAGTCCTGGAAGAGAAAATGTTGTAGCAAAATTTTTATCCCAACAAAATATTGAAGGGAGTAATGATCCTATAATATATGTTTTTCCCAACGAACATTTGTTTTCACTGTTTTTTCACTCAAATTGGTTTGCAGATATTGCCAACTACTTAGCCACAGTGAAGATTCCGCAACATTTCTCCCCAAGAGAGAAAACAAAAATTATATTAAGGAAAAATATTTTGAACTGGGCATGATTACATCATCTAACTTTATGTTCGAGAGGATGGTATCTTTGATATTCTAAAATCTTGTAATGATGATCCATGTGGAGGACGTGTTGATGTTTTTTAGCTTCAACTAGGTATTCTCAAATGGCACTAGGTGTTGAACATGTGGGAATCGTTGTGGGCACTACATCACACTTTTGGTTTGATGGAAACCCCCTTGGAATGAAGTTGGGGCTTCATGGGTTTGGTAGTGGGCATTGTGGGTTTGTATTGGGGATTCACACCCAGAATAAAGTTTAATTTGGTGTTGAATTTTTGGAGGAGCTTCTCAATATAACCCCTAGACTTGTATAAATAAGGAAGAGGTCATTATGACATTTCATGTATTGTAGATCACGTGTGGAGACATGATAGATATAGCATAAGTGGGTCTGCACTTTTTCTATGAAGCATGGTGATTTCAACAAAGGGAAATTATGCATGGTGACAAATCTTGCCTAGAGGAAGAGAAGTCATAGGGAGTGAGTTTTACGGAAGTGTTCATACAAGGGTTTTATGTATATGTAGACGATTTGAAGGTAGGAATAATTGCGTACATATGCGGGTTGTAGGTGGAAACAATCACATATGTACATGGGTTGCAAGTGGGAAAAATCATGTACATACGCGGGTTGCAGGTGGGCACAATCACATATGTACACAGGTTACAGTGGGAATAGTTGCGTATATGTGGGTTGCAGTGGAGCAAAGCACATATGTACGTGGTTTGCAATGGAGAAAATCATGTATGTATGTGGGTTCCAATAAGGATAATTGAGAACATATTTTGCTGGGAAAGAGAAGGTCTGTACATGCTGACAGGTGACATTAGCAGGCCATACATATGGTCTGCAGTAGATTTTTGGGTAGAACAAGTTTCTAGTAAATTTCTTGAGGTTTTATTTTTTGAGTTGTATGGTTATTGGAGGACAAGGTTGTCCTCAGATTTGGTGATATTGTATTGGTTGGGAGGGTTGTTTTTTCCCTCAGAATATCTAAAGTTAATAAGGTTACATAACTGAAATTTGTGTCTCATATGTGTTGATGATTCATCTCTGATCTTTTGTGTTTTCGCTACATAGAATTTTAGTCAATAATTTTCAGTGTAAAATTGTTCAGTGATAACATCTAGGGTTTTAGTGTTAGATCACTAGGAAGAAATTTTCAGATCTGAAAATTAGTCACATAGAGTTGCAAGTGAAAATTGACATGGTATCAAAGCTTGGGATATGAAGAGAAGGGGATCATATTTAAGACACATATATGCTACATGTGGTTTCATATTTCTTGTTCTTGTTCTTGTTTCAAGCAGGTCATAGGTGAAAACTATGAGAAGGAGTCACTGCAGTGTTGATGAGTTAGTTCTGACACGGAGCTATAGTGACGATTGTAGGTGGAAACATGTTATATGGTCTCTAGTTTGAGACATGGAGCAATCTACCGTCCATATGAGAAGTTGTGGACTATTGCAACTTGTTGGTTTAGCAGGTTGGGAGTTTTGGTGGATTGGCAGAGAGCTTGGTTCACAATAGTATGTTGTGTGGTGGGTTTCCAAATTTGGGGATGGAATTCTAGTGGCATGTCATAGTGAGTTGCGATGGGTGCAACTTAGGTGCTTTGGCACATACAAGATATCTTCGTGTGGATGGGATCTTGACGAGATAGAGTCTTCATTGGGCCGAATATTTGTACATTGTCGAGGTATGATGGTGTATGAGGTATTTGACCTAGGAGGATGATGACACTTGCAGAGTTGAGTTGTGGTGGTCTAGAGTAGAATAGACTAAGTGTCCATCCACATATTAAGACTGTTCAAAGAGAGGACACAAGATCAGTTTTATCACATGAGTAGACATGGAGAGTTTTTTTTACTTGAATGATGGACTTGGGCATAAGTTCATCAGATTGTTGTGACTTGGGTAAGAAAGATCATTTCCTTGGAGGATTGCATGGTTCTTATGCAATGGGATCCATTGACACATGATAGGGCCACATGATTTGTTAGTGAGCTTCATAGTGTCTGACTTAGGTATGTACGAGGAGCTTGGTATGAAGACTAGGAAGGTAGTACAAGGATATGGAGTAGTGTTATTATGGATGGAGTCATGGGATATGTTGTGAGTGGAAAATGTGCTATGGTGCTAGGAGTGTGTTCTCAACCTCATGGATTGAGGAGTAGAGATATGCAGTGTTGTTCTAGGATGGACATGTATTATTGGATGTTGAGTGATAGGCCTTCCTAGGTCATGGGAACCTTTTTTTGCAAGGGATATGTGCACAAGAGACATTTCTAGGGTTTGATAAGATATGGACTCGATTGGTGTCCAGGGAGGATATGAATGACAAATTAGGAGGAAGCAGGTAGCTCCATGAGTGGTGAGGAAGGTGTCCCCACCAGTAGTGCTAGATCAAAGGGATGCATAGTTTAGAGGGAGTCAACCCTCGAGATACAATAGGGAAGAGAAACCTCCCAGGATTTTTCATAGAAGACTAGACTTCATAGGAGGTCAACAGATTAAGAGGGAGAAGATGGATTTGGAGATTGTACATACTCAGAGGGAGTCCGACTTCAGAGGGAGTTAGGAGACTTAGAGGGAGTCTGAATTTAGAGGGAGTGATGAGACTTAGATTGAGTTTGAATTCATAGGGAGTTAGGAGGATCAAAGGGAGAGTCAATCATTTATCAGGAGTTCCCCCTCAGGTTCAGGTGGGAGAGTGGCATATTCCAGGACTGAAAGGAAAGTGTCATGGGTTGAGGAGGCTAGACAAGAGGTTCAGATGCATGAAGATTCTAGGAGATGTGTGCCTTCCATGTAGGATCCATTTGTTTCAACAAGTTTCACTACAATGACAGAGGGATCATCCAATCAGGTGGACTGGAGTGTGGTTGTGGTAGCATATCCAATGCAAAAGACATATGTAATCCCATGATGGGAGACAAAGCTACTTCCAGGTGATGATGGAGGATGGAATGCCTCCCTCTCTAAGAGGGAGTGTTGATGTTTTTTTAGCATCGGGAGGCATTCCCGGTGATGGAGTGAGGTGAGAATACCTCCCTCACTAAGAGGGAGTGTTGATGTGTTGTATATTTATGAAGGTATTATCGCATGGCCCTAGGTGTTGGGTATGTGGGAATCATCGTGTGAACCACATAAAATTTTTAGTTTTATGAAAATCCCCTTGGAATGAAGCTGGGGATTCATGGGTTTGGAAATGGGATTTGTGGGTTTTTGTTGGGGCTTCACACCCACAAGAAACTCTAAATTGGTGCACTTTGTGTAGGGGATTCTCAAGCTAACCCCTAGACTTGTATAAATAAGAAAGAGGTCATCATGACATTTCATATATTATAGATCATATGTGGAGACATGATGGAGCTAGCATAAGTGAGTATGCACTTGTTCTAGGAGGCACGGTGATTTCAACAAAGGGAAATTCTGCATAGTGACAAATCTAGCCTAGAGGAAGATAAGTCATAGGGAGNAAGTACATCAACAGGCTCCTGGCCTTCAACACTTAGGCTCCCTGGCCTAACAAACACATAAGCCTTCCAGCTTATACAAAACTTGGCTCACCATCCTATAGAACACATTTACAATTCTTTGCATATAACATGATCTGTAACGGGGCTCGGCCTTGGGGACACTACATTTCCATATAATGGTTAGAGTTAATTCAATGAGCATTCATTGATTTATCGTAGATGAAAGAGAATGCACAAGTATATTTTCCTCCTTGGCTTGGCAAGCTTTGAGTTCACCCAAGCTTGTGTCAACTACTAGTGAGTTGCTAGATTTCGATAGAAGACCTAGTGAATGTTTGGGGATTCTTTCTTAGTTTCCTATTACATTAGGTGGGAAGAATATTCTAGTTTATTTGTTAGTGGTGCCAAACCCTTTATACTTTAATACGATTCTTGGATGTGATTATGTATATGCAATTAATGTTTTGGTGTCTACGCTCTTTCGTGTGATGCATTTTTCTCAAAACGAAATATTTTTCATATTGATCAACTTTCTTCTAATAATCACCATCCTAGTTCGAATTTATTTCAGGTTTCCCCTTTGTATGTTCCTAGTGTTTGAGTAGAATTTTCTTCGCCACCGCTGAATTGTGTTGCGTCTTATCCTCGATGTTTAATTGCTTCTGAGAAGGGATATTTACACTCATGTTTTCCTTCTCGAGACAAGGTCTCGATAATTGATCATGTGTTGTATCTAATGGGGGAAAATGAGCCTTATATTTCTCCATTTGGCCCAAGCAATTTGATATTTCCTCTTGATTTTGATCTTACTGTTTGTGATACCTCGAGCCCTAGTACGTGCATGTCATCGAGTCCCAGATTTTTGGATGTTTAATTTCTTTCGGATGAGGCTATCCTTGAAGATATGACTATGTAGTTTTTACCTCTGCCTAAACTGGAAGCTTTACAGGTTGGTTACTAAATAAACCATTGGATTGATCCTAGCGATGGGATCTACCTGGAGAGGTACTATACATAAGCCACAAGGTTGTGTGATTCTTTGTACATAGTGTAATTTTAGGGTTTCTTGTTTTCAAGTTTGGTACTCCATTACGCTTTTTATTTATCATATATTTCTATATTGGATTTATTAACTTCGGGTTGAGTGTTTTTGTTCATATAGATAAGACTTTGGAGATATTTTCTTTGGTTCTTTTTTCCCATGTTGATTCGTTCTGATAGGTAATGATCTATAAACTGGCATATATGTTAGATTCCCCCCTTCACGCATTTTTTCATTATCCTTTTCTTGTTTGATTTTTCCTTAGGATCGACCCCATTGAGTTGTGACACATAACCTCCTTTGCTGTTTTTCACGTGGTATAGCTTACCATTCATGGGTTCCCTAGTTAGAACCTTGTTCGTAGTTAGGTTCCCATGTTGAAATATTTCTTAGGCTCAGGAGTCCTGTTATTCCTGCCATGACATTGCGTTGAAACCTTATATTATTCTCAATCTTATTCTGGATATTTACCCATGAGGCTCCCATACTTATGTGTTAAGTTTTAAAATTGCATTGCGTTCCACTTCTTGCGCCTTTGATCCTAATGCTAGCTTCAACTTGATTTTGCTTAGCCACTTCCTCGTGCATTCTCATCAGTTTCCAGCCTTGCATATTTTGCTGTTGCAATTTGACACCTATATTCCAGGAGGAAATATTCCCCTCAGTGTCCTTATCTTGCACATGATTCCTTGCATTGAGCATAGGTATGTTCCTTGTGCTTGGGACTAGTTTTCTTACCCACGAAATACATTTCCTTTGTTTATTATAACATTATTTTATTCTTTTTTCAGTCTTTCCAATATGAAAAAGAAAAAAAAATCAAATAAGAAAAGAGTCCGTGGGAATGAGTCTTCTTCACCATTATTGGAAGCAATTGAGTCACCTATGAAAAAAGCACAAATTTTTAAGTCCAATATCAATAGTTTGGGTTTAGTATGGCTTTAGAAAACTGATACAGTTAGATAGAGTTCATACTCCTCCGAATGGTTATTCTTTTGATCACTATGGAGGGTCTGTCATTGCCTCCTGCATCACAAACTTATGTCAATATTCATTTTCAGTCCATGTTACCTAAGTCACATATTGTGTTGTGTTTTTGTTCAAAGGAATTTTTAGCCTATGTTGGCCATTCCACATAATCTCTTGACTTTGCAAGTCGACCTTCCCCTTCTCAGAATCAAGAGTATCTTTGTCCTATAATCATGATTTTATGGAAGATCCCCATTGAAATTTTACTGGTGGGTTAATCTCTTATCGACTACGACAAATCGCTCTGAGATTTTGAACTATAGTTGCACCCTGGGCCTATTTACATCATTGATAGGTGACCTTGTGCTCAACAAATGACATTCCATCATTGGTTGTTGACTAAGTGGTTTCCCTTGTGTTCTATGGTAAGAATATTATTCACACATTAGGATTCATCTAGTACCTTGGATTCCATTGTCCCCATTGGTGGTTTCCTCGCCTTTGTCGATAATTATCATTATTGGTTGTTATTTAGAGGGTCTTCTTCATGTGCGATTCACATCTTGTGCACGCATAAGACGTACTTCATGGTGGTCCTTTCAATGTTTCATCTGAGTCCTTCCAAATCTTTTACCTTTTGCTACTCCTTGTGTTGGATGATGGGGATGCCTTAATTCCCTCTGTCAGGACCAATAATTGACATCTTTTTGACTTCATTTTCATATATTTTGAACCACTAAAAGTCTAATTAATCCTTATATATGACCATTTCTTTCCCACCCTAGCCATTTTGTATACAAAGGTAATATGGATTGAATTTATTATAATATTCTTGTTTATACAATAAAATTAGAATAGATTTATGAGTTTTTTAATATTTATTTGAGGAAGAGGGCGCTAACCATAAAATTTCAAGAAATGATTCAAACATATTTTAGGTTGGTTACTCCACAATAAGGAATGAATGGTTTTTGAAGTTAATGACAGTTTATTTTGAGGAATCCAAGTCGAATTTAGCAGAGAACAACTAGACAAGGATGCAAAGGGAATATGGAAGACAATTCGAGCTTCCTTATGGTTGCTCATGAATTTCTCTCTTGAAATTCGTGGGTTGTTGGCATCTTTTGCGTTTCAGATTGTATATATCATTTAAAAACACATTTTAGTATTTATGGACAACAACTATGCATCCCTAGTTTGTATATTTTTGTAAATGCAAACAATTGGGTTTTGATTTTTATGTGTATCTATAAAAACCCAGATGCATTCAGATCTTAGTTACCAGAAGATAAAGAGGAAAAACTATATTTCGAATTGTGGGTATTGTTGTGAACATCTCGTGATCAGATTTTTAAGAGTTCTGCAATATATAAATATGTTTTTCTAGTGTCCATTTCGAATTGTGAATATAGTGTAGTGTTGTAGCAATTGTTTTCTGTTGTGACTAGTTGAAGGAGGACCCACTTCAAATATGCACTCTTATTTTTTTGTTGCTTAGTTATACTTCTTATTGAACTGTTCAGTTTTTCACTTTGGTTTTCAGTATAAACCATGTTTTATTTTTAAATGCAGATTTTATTTATTGTATGTGTATAATTTAAATGGTAGCTACCATATTGTCTTTTATGCTTGGTTTGATATTCATTACTACAATTTAGAATTAGAGGTTGAATGAAATGATTATACTTTCATGTCTCACTCCTAGAGCATCATTGGGAACCATTCAAACCCATGAAATAATCAAAGTATTTTATTTATTTATTTCTTGTTTGGTTTTGATTTAAAAGCTTTTGTTTTAATAAGTACTCATTAACAAGTCAATCAATCTATAGGTTCTTAGTTCTGTGCAAATAGCACCAATGTCTCACAAGTTTGAAAAATAACTTTGGGTTTATATTTAAATGAATCCTTAAGATAGTTGTATTTCGATCAACATATTTTAGTGCTGTCATTTTTGGCGTCGTTTCTAGAGAGACATTAAAATAATTACGAATATCTAGTTTACATTGGTCTAGGAAATGCATTTAGGATGAATCTAGGAGAATAGAAACAAGATGATCTCATTCGAAGATCCCCATAGTATAAGAGCCTGACAAATTCACCATATTAAGTTATGGTGAGTTTCTATATATCTGATTTCAAACTAATAATAGTTTAGTATTCATGAGTCAAGAAAGAGATCCTAGAAGAATTTTTCATGGTGCAGTAAGAGCCACTTAAGCAACTAACACTTTGGCAGGAAGAAGTGGAAGAATAGGAGGACATACTTCTACAAGTTAACAAATTTGTTTTTGTAGAAGAAGTAGCACCTAATTTGGAGGACAATTTCCTAGCGTATGTTGAACTAAATCCTCTTGAAAATTCTAGTCATAAGAGAGAACCTTCTCTTTCATCTTCCTCAAAATAATTTGTAACCTTTGGGGGGCCTTTGAAATTTTTGAAGAATCCCTTATTCATCATGGTTGGTGAACATGTAGAAGAAGGGGAAGGATATGTTCCTCTGAATCCTGTTACATTTGAATTTCCTATTAGCGATCCAGAGGGTACAACCCAGATGAAAAATATCCTACTTGCTGCGTTACCCCATTTCCATGGGCTAAGTAGTGAAGACCCAAACACATTTCTCTTTGATTTTGATGTCTTGTGTTTTAGCTATGATTATTTACATGATTATGAGAAACTAAAATTATTTCCAACTACCTTAAAATATTCATCTCTATGCTGGTTCATCGGTTTGGGTGGAAATTCAACACAAAGTTGGGATGCGATGAGACAAGCATTTATTAAGAAATATCAAGACTATTTCTAGGTTAGGGATTTAAGTGAAGAAATCATTAAAATGGCTCAAAAAGAAGATGAGAGTATAGAAGACTATGCCGAGCGATTCCAATACAATATTAGACGGTCCTATCAACATCAATTAGTCTAGCCAAATACACTACAAACACTCTTTCTGAAGGGTATCCGAGATGATTGTTTGGATGTTCTAAACTTAATGGGAGATGGAGATGTGTCTCAATTTCCATACAATACTATCTATGAGTTATGCAGATGATATTCGAGAGGCAAAAATAAAGGAAAGGGGCCTCGGGAAAACCTATCAAGAGTTAGAAAATCATATAGAGGAGCTGTTACCCGAGTAGAAATTGGGAATTTGTTAGACAATTTTAAAATCAATATCCTTAATTTCCTCAATTCCTAATTAGACACTATGAAAATAAAAAAGAAACAATAAGAGGAAACATTACCTTTGGCCATATTTTTCCCAAGATTTCATAAGAAACATCCTCATAATGAATGTCCCTTGGATAGTATTGTAATTTGTGTCATTTGTGAACATAATCATGACACTAAGGATTATCCCTCACTACCATGAATAAAATCATTCTATCAAGGAACTAGTGAAGGATTTGAGAAACTTTGTCTAATCAATCCAAAATGACCTTAACCAAATCAGTCATCAGGTATTACTCCTAATCCTTCCCAGTATTACAATGCATTTTTGGCTACTCATCAACATATGAAAAACCCATTTTCTGCTTGGCATCGACCAACACTATGGTCACAATGGACCCCTCATGGAAAAAACTAACCTTGGAAAAAAGGTTGGCGAGGTGCATTTCCTTTTGGAAATATGGTACAACAACCACAACAATTTGGATCAAAACCCCAACCTCCATTTCAGCAAGCACAACCTCAATTAAAACTATCATTATCTCAACCACCTCAGAGGCCAATGCGGATTCCTACTCAGCCCGTTCCTAACTCCAACAATAAAGTGACTCAATTTACAATGTTTAGTTGCCCAACTATCCGACTTACCTTATCTCCTTTATATATCTACAAGACATTCACCTTCGATCAGGGAAGATAGTCAATCCTTCTTTACCCATAATTTAGGAACAAGATGATGGGGATAATACCACAAAGTCAAATAATCCAACTTATCCTATCATTTTGGAACACGATATCGAGGCGAAAGTTGTTGAATTGAATAAAAAAATTGATAAACCTTCTTTGGAAAAACAACCTAATTCTCCAGAAAAATCAAAACAAATTCAAGATCCCCCATATCCTGAAATATTAACCATTGAGAAAAATATCAAACAATATGAATTTTATTTCCTTGGGGAATTGAAAAATATATGTGTCAAAATTCTTTTATTTCAATCCATAAAAGATGTGCCTATCTATGCTAAATCTGTTAGAGAATTGTGCTTGGAAACCAAGACGAAAACCAAAATACCCTCCAACAATTCAGTTACTTGGTCAATTAGCTGATTTAATGCTTGGAAACGTATTAAATACTAAGTACTCAGATCTATGAAGTCCTATTGTAGATTTTTGTATCAACAATATCTGCATCTCAAATACTTTGATAGACTTAGGAGCTGATATAAATCTCATGAATAAATAAATAATGAAAAAATTGTAGTTAAATCATCTTCTTCAAACCCATACTATCCTTTATATATCATACATATCTACCATACAATCTGAAGGTATTCTATAAGACATGGTTATCTCTGTAGACTCCTGGGAGTATCCTGCTGATTTTATGGTTCTACAACCAAAATCAAATTTAGGGGGTCACGCTTTAATCTTGGGAAGGCCTTGGTTGGCTACTATTGATGCTTTCATAGGGTGTAGATACGGAGATATGAACATATCTTAGGGTTCCTCTACAAAGAAGTTAACATTATATCCATAAGAAAAACCAAACTCTACTCATGAAACACATGTATGGATAGGAAATGAAGATAACAATGATGATAAAATACAACAATTTTTTACGATTGAATCAACCCTTTATTTCAAGGAAAAGACTGAGGATGATCTCATATGTGATATCATTACTAATATTGATTCACCTACCAACCATATCATGCACATGATATAAGAAACCCAACCTTTTTCTATGATTCGAAAATAATTTCAAATAATTCCAACCTATCTGTATGCTACATCAGAAATACAAAGCATGCTGGTATAAATCCCTCCAGGAAAGACACTTAATATAAACCCTCAACTGGAAGAACCTTAAAATAAAAATTTGATTGAATTGTTACGTAAGCATGCTAAATCATTTTCCCGGGACTACACATATATGAAGGGTATTCATCCTAGTTTGTGCACCCATCATATCTATGAACAAGACAACTTCCGACCAGTCATACAACCACAACGAAGAATGAACCTTGTATCTCAAGAAATAGTCAAGGATGAGTTGCATAAATGATTGGTTGTTTATTTCATTTATCCTATCTCTGATAGGAAGTGGGTTTCACCACTTGCTATCGTTCCAAAAAAGAATGGGAAATGGAGAGTTTGTGTGGATTAAAAGGAATTGAACAAAGCTACTACTAAAGACTATTTCCCTTTACCTTTTATTGATCAAGTCCTAGATGCCCTGGACAGAAAGAAACATTTTTCCTTCCTCGATGGTTTTAGTGGGTATAACCAAATTCAGTTAGCCCCTAAAGATCAAGACAAGACTATTTTTACCTGTCCATGGGGTACTTTTTCATACCAAGTCCTTCCATTTGGGTTATGTAACACTCCAGATACACTCCAAAGGGATGTAATTGGAATCTTCTCTGATTTGATCCATGATTGTGTGGAAGTCTATATGGATGATTTTATAGTCTATGGAAACAATTTTGATGAAGCATTGAACAATATAAGAATTTTTTTGGAAAGATGTCAATAAACGAATTTGTCCCTTAGTCATAAGAAATTTCATACACTGCTCACAAAAGGCATAGTTTTAGGTCATCATACTTCTCCTAAAGGTATACAGGTTGACCCAACAAAATTCGAAGTAATCACTAAACTCCCAAATCCAATGAATAAAAAATATATAAGAATTTTCTTAGGTCACGTAGGATATTATTGTAGATTCATAATTTTTTTTACCAAAACAACATCACCTCTATTCATGTTACTCTCAAAAGATGTCGAGTTTCTTTAGCTCGATTCTTACCAAACAACCTTTGAAACAATAAAAGAGAAATCATATGTGGATCCTGTAAAAAGAGGAACTAATTGGTCTTTGCCATTCCACATTTTAATAGATTCTTCATATACAACCATTGGAGCTTTACTTGGACAACAAGAAGAACAAAAAACATATGAAATTTACTACACTAGTAAAAACCTTGCTCTTGCAGAGTTAAATTACATTGTAATGGAAAATTAATTCTTTGTTGTTGTCATGCAATTAACAAATTTCGACATTACATCATCAATTACCCAATATTTGTACACACTAATCATGCTTCCATTAGATAACTCATGAATAAACCAGCCAAAAATAGGAGGGTAACCCACTAGTTACATACATCTATGACAAGAATATGATATCACCATTTGTGATAGTCCTGGAAGAGAAAATGTTGTAGCAAAATTTTTATCCCAACAAAATATTGAAGGGAGTAATGATCCTATAATATATGTTTTTCCCAACGAACATTTGTTTTCACTGTTTTTTCACTCAAATTGGTTTGCAGATATTGCCAACTACTTAGCCACAGTGAAGATTCCGCAACATTTCTCCCCAAGAGAGAAAACAAAAATTATATTAAGGAAAAATATTTTGAACTGGGCATGATTACATCATCTAACTTTATGTTCGAGAGGATGGTATCTTTGATATTCTAAAATCTTGTAATGATGATCCATGTGGAGGACGTGTTGATGTTTTTTAGCTTCAACTAGGTATTCTCAAATGGCACTAGGTGTTGAACATGTGGGAATCGTTGTGGGCACTACATCACACTTTTGGTTTGATGGAAACCCCCTTGGAATGAAGTTGGGGCTTCATGGGTTTGGTAGTGGGCATTGTGGGTTTGTATTGGGGATTCACACCCAGAATAAAGTTTAATTTGGTGTTGAATTTTTGGAGGAGCTTCTCAATATAACCCCTAGACTTGTATAAATAAGGAAGAGGTCATTATGACATTTCATGTATTGTAGATCACGTGTGGAGACATGATAGATATAGCATAAGTGGGTCTGCACTTTTTCTATGAAGCATGGTGATTTCAACAAAGGGAAATTATGCATGGTGACAAATCTTGCCTAGAGGAAGAGAAGTCATAGGGAGTGAGTTTTACGGAAGTGTTCATACAAGGGTTTTATGTATATGTAGACGATTTGAAGGTAGGAATAATTGCGTACATATGCGGGTTGTAGGTGGAAACAATCACATATGTACATGGGTTGCAAGTGGGAAAAATCATGTACATACGCGGGTTGCAGGTGGGCACAATCACATATGTACACAGGTTACAGTGGGAATAGTTGCGTATATGTGGGTTGCAGTGGAGCAAAGCACATATGTACGTGGTTTGCAATGGAGAAAATCATGTATGTATGTGGGTTCCAATAAGGATAATTGAGAACATATTTTGCTGGGAAAGAGAAGGTCTGTACATGCTGACAGGTGACATTAGCAGGCCATACATATGGTCTGCAGTAGATTTTTGGGTAGAACAAGTTTCTAGTAAATTTCTTGAGGTTTTATTTTTTGAGTTGTATGGTTATTGGAGGACAAGGTTGTCCTCAGATTTGGTGATATTGTATTGGTTGGGAGGGTTGTTTTTTCCCTCAGAATATCTAAAGTTAATAAGGTTACATAACTGAAATTTGTGTCTCATATGTGTTGATGATTCATCTCTGATCTTTTGTGTTTTCGCTACATAGAATTTTAGTCAATAATTTTCAGTGTAAAATTGTTCAGTGATAACATCTAGGGTTTTAGTGTTAGATCACTAGGAAGAAATTTTCAGATCTGAAAATTAGTCACATAGAGTTGCAAGTGAAAATTGACATGGTATCAAAGCTTGGGATATGAAGAGAAGGGGATCATATTTAAGACACATATATGCTACATGTGGTTTCATATTTCTTGTTCTTGTTCTTGTTTCAAGCAGGTCATAGGTGAAAACTATGAGAAGGAGTCACTGCAGTGTTGATGAGTTAGTTCTGACACGGAGCTATAGTGACGATTGTAGGTGGAAACATGTTATATGGTCTCTAGTTTGAGACATGGAGCAATCTACCGTCCATATGAGAAGTTGTGGACTATTGCAACTTGTTGGTTTAGCAGGTTGGGAGTTTTGGTGGATTGGCAGAGAGCTTGGTTCACAATAGTATGTTGTGTGGTGGGTTTCCAAATTTGGGGATGGAATTCTAGTGGCATGTCATAGTGAGTTGCGATGGGTGCAACTTAGGTGCTTTGGCACATACAAGATATCTTCGTGTGGATGGGATCTTGACGAGATAGAGTCTTCATTGGGCCGAATATTTGTACATTGTCGAGGTATGATGGTGTATGAGGTATTTGACCTAGGAGGATGATGACACTTGCAGAGTTGAGTTGTGGTGGTCTAGAGTAGAATAGACTAAGTGTCCATCCACATATTAAGACTGTTCAAAGAGAGGACACAAGATCAGTTTTATCACATGAGTAGACATGGAGAGTTTTTTTTACTTGAATGATGGACTTGGGCATAAGTTCATCAGATTGTTGTGACTTGGGTAAGAAAGATCATTTCCTTGGAGGATTGCATGGTTCTTATGCAATGGGATCCATTGACACATGATAGGGCCACATGATTTGTTAGTGAGCTTCATAGTGTCTGACTTAGGTATGTACGAGGAGCTTGGTATGAAGACTAGGAAGGTAGTACAAGGATATGGAGTAGTGTTATTATGGATGGAGTCATGGGATATGTTGTGAGTGGAAAATGTGCTATGGTGCTAGGAGTGTGTTCTCAACCTCATGGATTGAGGAGTAGAGATATGCAGTGTTGTTCTAGGATGGACATGTATTATTGGATGTTGAGTGATAGGCCTTCCTAGGTCATGGGAACCTTTTTTTGCAAGGGATATGTGCACAAGAGACATTTCTAGGGTTTGATAAGATATGGACTCGATTGGTGTCCAGGGAGGATATGAATGACAAATTAGGAGGAAGCAGGTAGCTCCATGAGTGGTGAGGAAGGTGTCCCCACCAGTAGTGCTAGATCAAAGGGATGCATAGTTTAGAGGGAGTCAACCCTCGAGATACAATAGGGAAGAGAAACCTCCCAGGATTTTTCATAGAAGACTAGACTTCATAGGAGGTCAACAGATTAAGAGGGAGAAGATGGATTTGGAGATTGTACATACTCAGAGGGAGTCCGACTTCAGAGGGAGTTAGGAGACTTAGAGGGAGTCTGAATTTAGAGGGAGTGATGAGACTTAGATTGAGTTTGAATTCATAGGGAGTTAGGAGGATCAAAGGGAGAGTCAATCATTTATCAGGAGTTCCCCCTCAGGTTCAGGTGGGAGAGTGGCATATTCCAGGACTGAAAGGAAAGTGTCATGGGTTGAGGAGGCTAGACAAGAGGTTCAGATGCATGAAGATTCTAGGAGATGTGTGCCTTCCATGTAGGATCCATTTGTTTCAACAAGTTTCACTACAATGACAGAGGGATCATCCAATCAGGTGGACTGGAGTGTGGTTGTGGTAGCATATCCAATGCAAAAGACATATGTAATCCCATGATGGGAGACAAAGCTACTTCCAGGTGATGATGGAGGATGGAATGCCTCCCTCTCTAAGAGGGAGTGTTGATGTTTTTTTAGCATCGGGAGGCATTCCCGGTGATGGAGTGAGGTGAGAATACCTCCCTCACTAAGAGGGAGTGTTGATGTGTTGTATATTTATGAAGGTATTATCGCATGGCCCTAGGTGTTGGGTATGTGGGAATCATCGTGTGAACCACATAAAATTTTTAGTTTTATGAAAATCCCCTTGGAATGAAGCTGGGGATTCATGGGTTTGGAAATGGGATTTGTGGGTTTTTGTTGGGGCTTCACACCCACAAGAAACTCTAAATTGGTGCACTTTGTGTAGGGGATTCTCAAGCTAACCCCTAGACTTGTATAAATAAGAAAGAGGTCATCATGACATTTCATATATTATAGATCATATGTGGAGACATGATGGAGCTAGCATAAGTGAGTATGCACTTGTTCTAGGAGGCACGGTGATTTCAACAAAGGGAAATTCTGCATAGTGACAAATCTAGCCTAGAGGAAGATAAGTCATAGGGAGTGAGTTGTACAGAGGTGTCCGTACAACGGTTTTCTATACATGTACACAAGTTTTAGGTAGACACAATTGCATACATACATGGGTTATAGGTGGGCATAATCGTGTATGTACGTGGGTTGTAGGTTTGCATAATCGCGTACATACACGGGTTGCAGTGGATAAAAGTGTGTATGTACATGAGTTAAAGTAAGGATAACCATGCACATATTTTTCTAGGTAGAAGTAGGTATAATAGACTGACATGTGACATCAACGTGCTGTATTGGTGGTCTACAACACATTTGTGGGTAGAGGAATTTTCCAGTAAATTGCTAAGGTTTGGTTTTTTTATTAGTATGGTTATTGGAGGACAAGGTTGTCCTTCGATTTAGTGATATTGTATTGGTTGGGAGGGATGTTTTTTCCCTCATAATTTCTGAAGTTAAAAAGGTTACATAACTAAAATTTGTGTCTCATATGTTTTGATGATTCATCTCTTATCTTTTGTGTTTCGCTGTATAGAATTTCAATCAATAGTTTTCAGTGTAAATTTTTTTAGTGATAACAACTAGGGTTTTACTATTTGATCACTAGGAAACAATTTTCAGATATGAAAATAAGTCACATAGAGTTGTATCTGAAAATTAACAGGATGTTTTGTGGATAAAAGGACTGCTTACAAAGTCATAAGGATAGGGTACTATTGGCCAACTATTTTAAGAGACGCCAAAAAATATGCTCAAAATTGTGACATATGTCAAAGGATGGAAAAACCTGTGCAAACAAATGAAATGCCACTACAGACTTAAGTGTTAATTGAACCTTTTTAGAAATGGGCCCTTGACTTCATCGGATCCATCAACCCACCATCGAAACAAAATACATATATACTTGTTTGCACATATTATGTAACAAAGTGGGTTGAAGCAAATGATCTTTCCAAATTTATTGAGCAAGCAGTGGTAAAATTTCTGTATGAAGACATATTTGTTCGATTTGCAGTACCAAGAGAAATTTTCACCGATCAAGAGACTCAGTTCAATTCTAAAATCATATAGTCCATTACTAAGAAAGATCATATTCGACACAGAACTTCAATGCCATATCATCTGCAGGCCAATGACTATGTTGAAGTAACCAACAAAGTCTTGGATATTATCTTTATGGAGACAATACAACTACATCAGAGAGATTTTTCCGATAGACTTCCTGAAAAATTATGGGCTTACTAAACAACTTGGTGCTGTTGGATTACTGAGAGGGGGGGTGAATAAATAATAGAGAAATTATAATCCTTTTTAAACCAAATAATCCAAGTGTTATATCAATGTAGAATTATCATCCAATAATGAGCAATTAACAAATGAACAATCATACACATACACAGTACACCAGTGTTTTACATGGAAACCCAAAGCGAGAGAAAACCATGGAATGCTTTTTCTTATATGTCTTGAAGAATTACATTCATTGGAAGCACCAACTTCCTTTGTTTTCTAGCTGCAACTAGAAGGAGGCTCCATCCCCCTAGTTTCCCAGGCTACAACCTGAGGGAAGCTCCAACTCCCCAATTCTCTAGCTACAACCAGAAGGAGGCTACAACCCCCTATGTTCTCCAACTACGACCGNCTTTAATACGATTCTTGGATGTGATTATGTATATGCAATTAATGTTTTGGTGTCTACGCTCTTTCGTGTGATGCATTTTTCTCAAAACGAAATATTTTTCATATTGATCAACTTTCTTCTAATAATCACCATCCTAGTTCGAATTTATTTCAGGTTTCCCCTTTGTATGTTCCTAGTGTTTGAGTAGAATTTTCTTCGCCACCGCTGAATTGTGTTGCGTCTTATCCTCGATGTTTAATTGCTTCTGAGAAGGGATATTTACACTCATGTTTTCCTTCTCGAGACAAGGTCTCGATAATTGATCATGTGTTGTATCTAATGGGGGAAAATGAGCCTTATATTTCTCCATTTGGCCCAAGCAATTTGATATTTCCTCTTGATTTTGATCTTACTGTTTGTGATACCTCGAGCCCTAGTACGTGCATGTCATCGAGTCCCAGATTTTTGGATGTTTAATTTCTTTCGGATGAGGCTATCCTTGAAGATATGACTATGTAGTTTTTACCTCTGCCTAAACTGGAAGCTTTACAGGTTGGTTACTAAATAAACCATTGGATTGATCCTAGCGATGGGATCTACCTGGAGAGGTACTATACATAAGCCACAAGGTTGTGTGATTCTTTGTACATAGTGTAATTTTAGGGTTTCTTGTTTTCAAGTTTGGTACTCCATTACGCTTTTTATTTATCATATATTTCTATATTGGATTTATTAACTTCGGGTTGAGTGTTTTTGTTCATATAGATAAGACTTTGGAGATATTTTCTTTGGTTCTTTTTTCCCATGTTGATTCGTTCTGATAGGTAATGATCTATAAACTGGCATATATGTTAGATTCCCCCCTTCACGCATTTTTTCATTATCCTTTTCTTGTTTGATTTTTCCTTAGGATCGACCCCATTGAGTTGTGACACATAACCTCCTTTGCTGTTTTTCACGTGGTATAGCTTACCATTCATGGGTTCCCTAGTTAGAACCTTGTTCGTAGTTAGGTTCCCATGTTGAAATATTTCTTAGGCTCAGGAGTCCTGTTATTCCTGCCATGACATTGCGTTGAAACCTTATATTATTCTCAATCTTATTCTGGATATTTACCCATGAGGCTCCCATACTTATGTGTTAAGTTTTAAAATTGCATTGCGTTCCACTTCTTGCGCCTTTGATCCTAATGCTAGCTTCAACTTGATTTTGCTTAGCCACTTCCTCGTGCATTCTCATCAGTTTCCAGCCTTGCATATTTTGCTGTTGCAATTTGACACCTATATTCCAGGAGGAAATATTCCCCTCAGTGTCCTTATCTTGCACATGATTCCTTGCATTGAGCATAGGTATGTTCCTTGTGCTTGGGACTAGTTTTCTTACCCACGAAATACATTTCCTTTGTTTATTATAACATTATTTTATTCTTTTTTCAGTCTTTCCAATATGAAAAAGAAAAAAAAATCAAATAAGAAAAGAGTCCGTGGGAATGAGTCTTCTTCACCATTATTGGAAGCAATTGAGTCACCTATGAAAAAAGCACAAATTTTTAAGTCCAATATCAATAGTTTGGGTTTAGTATGGCTTTAGAAAACTGATACAGTTAGATAGAGTTCATACTCCTCCGAATGGTTATTCTTTTGATCACTATGGAGGGTCTGTCATTGCCTCCTGCATCACAAACTTATGTCAATATTCATTTTCAGTCCATGTTACCTAAGTCACATATTGTGTTGTGTTTTTGTTCAAAGGAATTTTTAGCCTATGTTGGCCATTCCACATAATCTCTTGACTTTGCAAGTCGACCTTCCCCTTCTCAGAATCAAGAGTATCTTTGTCCTATAATCATGATTTTATGGAAGATCCCCATTGAAATTTTACTGGTGGGTTAATCTCTTATCGACTACGACAAATCGCTCTGAGATTTTGAACTATAGTTGCACCCTGGGCCTATTTACATCATTGATAGGTGACCTTGTGCTCAACAAATGACATTCCATCATTGGTTGTTGACTAAGTGGTTTCCCTTGTGTTCTATGGTAAGAATATTATTCACACATTAGGATTCATCTAGTACCTTGGATTCCATTGTCCCCATTGGTGGTTTCCTCGCCTTTGTCGATAATTATCATTATTGGTTGTTATTTAGAGGGTCTTCTTCATGTGCGATTCACATCTTGTGCACGCATAAGACGTACTTCATGGTGGTCCTTTCAATGTTTCATCTGAGTCCTTCCAAATCTTTTACCTTTTGCTACTCCTTGTGTTGGATGATGGGGATGCCTTAATTCCCTCTGTCAGGACCAATAATTGACATCTTTTTGACTTCATTTTCATATATTTTGAACCACTAAAAGTCTAATTAATCCTTATATATGACCATTTCTTTCCCACCCTAGCCATTTTGTATACAAAGGTAATATGGATTGAATTTATTATAATATTCTTGTTTATACAATAAAATTAGAATAGATTTATGAGTTTTTTAATATTTATTTGAGGAAGAGGGCGCTAACCATAAAATTTCAAGAAATGATTCAAACATATTTTAGGTTGGTTACTCCACAATAAGGAATGAATGGTTTTTGAAGTTAATGACAGTTTATTTTGAGGAATCCAAGTCGAATTTAGCAGAGAACAACTAGACAAGGATGCAAAGGGAATATGGAAGACAATTCGAGCTTCCTTATGGTTGCTCATGAATTTCTCTCTTGAAATTCGTGGGTTGTTGGCATCTTTTGCGTTTCAGATTGTATATATCATTTAAAAACACATTTTAGTATTTATGGACAACAACTATGCATCCCTAGTTTGTATATTTTTGTAAATGCAAACAATTGGGTTTTGATTTTTATGTGTATCTATAAAAACCCAGATGCATTCAGATCTTAGTTACCAGAAGATAAAGAGGAAAAACTATATTTCGAATTGTGGGTATTGTTGTGAACATCTCGTGATCAGATTTTTAAGAGTTCTGCAATATATAAATATGTTTTTCTAGTGTCCATTTCGAATTGTGAATATAGTGTAGTGTTGTAGCAATTGTTTTCTGTTGTGACTAGTTGAAGGAGGACCCACTTCAAATATGCACTCTTATTTTTTTGTTGCTTAGTTATACTTCTTATTGAACTGTTCAGTTTTTCACTTTGGTTTTCAGTATAAACCATGTTTTATTTTTAAATGCAGATTTTATTTATTGTATGTGTATAATTTAAATGGTAGCTACCATATTGTCTTTTATGCTTGGTTTGATATTCATTACTACAATTTAGAATTAGAGGTTGAATGAAATGATTATACTTTCATGTCTCACTCCTAGAGCATCATTGGGAACCATTCAAACCCATGAAATAATCAAAGTATTTTATTTATTTATTTCTTGTTTGGTTTTGATTTAAAAGCTTTTGTTTTAATAAGTACTCATTAACAAGTCAATCAATCTATAGGTTCTTAGTTCTGTGCAAATAGCACCAATGTCTCACAAGTTTGAAAAATAACTTTGGGTTTATATTTAAATGAATCCTTAAGATAGTTGTATTTCGATCAACATATTTTAGTGCTGTCATTTTTGGCGTCGTTTCTAGAGAGACATTAAAATAATTACGAATATCTAGTTTACATTGGTCTAGGAAATGCATTTAGGATGAATCTAGGAGAATAGAAACAAGATGATCTCATTCGAAGATCCCCATAGTATAAGAGCCTGACAAATTCACCATATTAAGTTATGGTGAGTTTCTATATATCTGATTTCAAACTAATAATAGTTTAGTATTCATGAGTCAAGAAAGAGATCCTAGAAGAATTTTTCATGGTGCAGTAAGAGCCACTTAAGCAACTAACACTTTGGCAGGAAGAAGTGGAAGAATAGGAGGACATACTTCTACAAGTTAACAAATTTGTTTTTGTAGAAGAAGTAGCACCTAATTTGGAGGACAATTTCCTAGCGTATGTTGAACTAAATCCTCTTGAAAATTCTAGTCATAAGAGAGAACCTTCTCTTTCATCTTCCTCAAAATAATTTGTAACCTTTGGGGGGCCTTTGAAATTTTTGAAGAATCCCTTATTCATCATGGTTGGTGAACATGTAGAAGAAGGGGAAGGATATGTTCCTCTGAATCCTGTTACATTTGAATTTCCTATTAGCGATCCAGAGGGTACAACCCAGATGAAAAATATCCTACTTGCTGCGTTACCCCATTTCCATGGGCTAAGTAGTGAAGACCCAAACACATTTCTCTTTGATTTTGATGTCTTGTGTTTTAGCTATGATTATTTACATGATTATGAGAAACTAAAATTATTTCCAACTACCTTAAAATATTCATCTCTATGCTGGTTCATCGGTTTGGGTGGAAATTCAACACAAAGTTGGGATGCGATGAGACAAGCATTTATTAAGAAATATCAAGACTATTTCTAGGTTAGGGATTTAAGTGAAGAAATCATTAAAATGGCTCAAAAAGAAGATGAGAGTATAGAAGACTATGCCGAGCGATTCCAATACAATATTAGACGGTCCTATCAACATCAATTAGTCTAGCCAAATACACTACAAACACTCTTTCTGAAGGGTATCCGAGATGATTGTTTGGATGTTCTAAACTTAATGGGAGATGGAGATGTGTCTCAATTTCCATACAATACTATCTATGAGTTATGCAGATGATATTCGAGAGGCAAAAATAAAGGAAAGGGGCCTCGGGAAAACCTATCAAGAGTTAGAAAATCATATAGAGGAGCTGTTACCCGAGTAGAAATTGGGAATTTGTTAGACAATTTTAAAATCAATATCCTTAATTTCCTCAATTCCTAATTAGACACTATGAAAATAAAAAAGAAACAATAAGAGGAAACATTACCTTTGGCCATATTTTTCCCAAGATTTCATAAGAAACATCCTCATAATGAATGTCCCTTGGATAGTATTGTAATTTGTGTCATTTGTGAACATAATCATGACACTAAGGATTATCCCTCACTACCATGAATAAAATCATTCTATCAAGGAACTAGTGAAGGATTTGAGAAACTTTGTCTAATCAATCCAAAATGACCTTAACCAAATCAGTCATCAGGTATTACTCCTAATCCTTCCCAGTATTACAATGCATTTTTGGCTACTCATCAACATATGAAAAACCCATTTTCTGCTTGGCATCGACCAACACTATGGTCACAATGGACCCCTCATGGAAAAAACTAACCTTGGAAAAAAGGTTGGCGAGGTGCATTTCCTTTTGGAAATATGGTACAACAACCACAACAATTTGGATCAAAACCCCAACCTCCATTTCAGCAAGCACAACCTCAATTAAAACTATCATTATCTCAACCACCTCAGAGGCCAATGCGGATTCCTACTCAGCCCGTTCCTAACTCCAACAATAAAGTGACTCAATTTACAATGTTTAGTTGCCCAACTATCCGACTTACCTTATCTCCTTTATATATCTACAAGACATTCACCTTCGATCAGGGAAGATAGTCAATCCTTCTTTACCCATAATTTAGGAACAAGATGATGGGGATAATACCACAAAGTCAAATAATCCAACTTATCCTATCATTTTGGAACACGATATCGAGGCGAAAGTTGTTGAATTGAATAAAAAAATTGATAAACCTTCTTTGGAAAAACAACCTAATTCTCCAGAAAAATCAAAACAAATTCAAGATCCCCCATATCCTGAAATATTAACCATTGAGAAAAATATCAAACAATATGAATTTTATTTCCTTGGGGAATTGAAAAATATATGTGTCAAAATTCTTTTATTTCAATCCATAAAAGATGTGCCTATCTATGCTAAATCTGTTAGAGAATTGTGCTTGGAAACCAAGACGAAAACCAAAATACCCTCCAACAATTCAGTTACTTGGTCAATTAGCTGATTTAATGCTTGGAAACGTATTAAATACTAAGTACTCAGATCTATGAAGTCCTATTGTAGATTTTTGTATCAACAATATCTGCATCTCAAATACTTTGATAGACTTAGGAGCTGATATAAATCTCATGAATAAATAAATAATGAAAAAATTGTAGTTAAATCATCTTCTTCAAACCCATACTATCCTTTATATATCATACATATCTACCATACAATCTGAAGGTATTCTATAAGACATGGTTATCTCTGTAGACTCCTGGGAGTATCCTGCTGATTTTATGGTTCTACAACCAAAATCAAATTTAGGGGGTCACGCTTTAATCTTGGGAAGGCCTTGGTTGGCTACTATTGATGCTTTCATAGGGTGTAGATACGGAGATATGAACATATCTTAGGGTTCCTCTACAAAGAAGTTAACATTATATCCATAAGAAAAACCAAACTCTACTCATGAAACACATGTATGGATAGGAAATGAAGATAACAATGATGATAAAATACAACAATTTTTTACGATTGAATCAACCCTTTATTTCAAGGAAAAGACTGAGGATGATCTCATATGTGATATCATTACTAATATTGATTCACCTACCAACCATATCATGCACATGATATAAGAAACCCAACCTTTTTCTATGATTCGAAAATAATTTCAAATAATTCCAACCTATCTGTATGCTACATCAGAAATACAAAGCATGCTGGTATAAATCCCTCCAGGAAAGACACTTAATATAAACCCTCAACTGGAAGAACCTTAAAATAAAAATTTGATTGAATTGTTACGTAAGCATGCTAAATCATTTTCCCGGGACTACACATATATGAAGGGTATTCATCCTAGTTTGTGCACCCATCATATCTATGAACAAGACAACTTCCGACCAGTCATACAACCACAACGAAGAATGAACCTTGTATCTCAAGAAATAGTCAAGGATGAGTTGCATAAATGATTGGTTGTTTATTTCATTTATCCTATCTCTGATAGGAAGTGGGTTTCACCACTTGCTATCGTTCCAAAAAAGAATGGGAAATGGAGAGTTTGTGTGGATTAAAAGGAATTGAACAAAGCTACTACTAAAGACTATTTCCCTTTACCTTTTATTGATCAAGTCCTAGATGCCCTGGACAGAAAGAAACATTTTTCCTTCCTCGATGGTTTTAGTGGGTATAACCAAATTCAGTTAGCCCCTAAAGATCAAGACAAGACTATTTTTACCTGTCCATGGGGTACTTTTTCATACCAAGTCCTTCCATTTGGGTTATGTAACACTCCAGATACACTCCAAAGGGATGTAATTGGAATCTTCTCTGATTTGATCCATGATTGTGTGGAAGTCTATATGGATGATTTTATAGTCTATGGAAACAATTTTGATGAAGCATTGAACAATATAAGAATTTTTTTGGAAAGATGTCAATAAACGAATTTGTCCCTTAGTCATAAGAAATTTCATACACTGCTCACAAAAGGCATAGTTTTAGGTCATCATACTTCTCCTAAAGGTATACAGGTTGACCCAACAAAATTCGAAGTAATCACTAAACTCCCAAATCCAATGAATAAAAAATATATAAGAATTTTCTTAGGTCACGTAGGATATTATTGTAGATTCATAATTTTTTTTACCAAAACAACATCACCTCTATTCATGTTACTCTCAAAAGATGTCGAGTTTCTTTAGCTCGATTCTTACCAAACAACCTTTGAAACAATAAAAGAGAAATCATATGTGGATCCTGTAAAAAGAGGAACTAATTGGTCTTTGCCATTCCACATTTTAATAGATTCTTCATATACAACCATTGGAGCTTTACTTGGACAACAAGAAGAACAAAAAACATATGAAATTTACTACACTAGTAAAAACCTTGCTCTTGCAGAGTTAAATTACATTGTAATGGAAAATTAATTCTTTGTTGTTGTCATGCAATTAACAAATTTCGACATTACATCATCAATTACCCAATATTTGTACACACTAATCATGCTTCCATTAGATAACTCATGAATAAACCAGCCAAAAATAGGAGGGTAACCCACTAGTTACATACATCTATGACAAGAATATGATATCACCATTTGTGATAGTCCTGGAAGAGAAAATGTTGTAGCAAAATTTTTATCCCAACAAAATATTGAAGGGAGTAATGATCCTATAATATATGTTTTTCCCAACGAACATTTGTTTTCACTGTTTTTTCACTCAAATTGGTTTGCAGATATTGCCAACTACTTAGCCACAGTGAAGATTCCGCAACATTTCTCCCCAAGAGAGAAAACAAAAATTATATTAAGGAAAAATATTTTGAACTGGGCATGATTACATCATCTAACTTTATGTTCGAGAGGATGGTATCTTTGATATTCTAAAATCTTGTAATGATGATCCATGTGGAGGACGTGTTGATGTTTTTTAGCTTCAACTAGGTATTCTCAAATGGCACTAGGTGTTGAACATGTGGGAATCGTTGTGGGCACTACATCACACTTTTGGTTTGATGGAAACCCCCTTGGAATGAAGTTGGGGCTTCATGGGTTTGGTAGTGGGCATTGTGGGTTTGTATTGGGGATTCACACCCAGAATAAAGTTTAATTTGGTGTTGAATTTTTGGAGGAGCTTCTCAATATAACCCCTAGACTTGTATAAATAAGGAAGAGGTCATTATGACATTTCATGTATTGTAGATCACGTGTGGAGACATGATAGATATAGCATAAGTGGGTCTGCACTTTTTCTATGAAGCATGGTGATTTCAACAAAGGGAAATTATGCATGGTGACAAATCTTGCCTAGAGGAAGAGAAGTCATAGGGAGTGAGTTTTACGGAAGTGTTCATACAAGGGTTTTATGTATATGTAGACGATTTGAAGGTAGGAATAATTGCGTACATATGCGGGTTGTAGGTGGAAACAATCACATATGTACATGGGTTGCAAGTGGGAAAAATCATGTACATACGCGGGTTGCAGGTGGGCACAATCACATATGTACACAGGTTACAGTGGGAATAGTTGCGTATATGTGGGTTGCAGTGGAGCAAAGCACATATGTACGTGGTTTGCAATGGAGAAAATCATGTATGTATGTGGGTTCCAATAAGGATAATTGAGAACATATTTTGCTGGGAAAGAGAAGGTCTGTACATGCTGACAGGTGACATTAGCAGGCCATACATATGGTCTGCAGTAGATTTTTGGGTAGAACAAGTTTCTAGTAAATTTCTTGAGGTTTTATTTTTTGAGTTGTATGGTTATTGGAGGACAAGGTTGTCCTCAGATTTGGTGATATTGTATTGGTTGGGAGGGTTGTTTTTTCCCTCAGAATATCTAAAGTTAATAAGGTTACATAACTGAAATTTGTGTCTCATATGTGTTGATGATTCATCTCTGATCTTTTGTGTTTTCGCTACATAGAATTTTAGTCAATAATTTTCAGTGTAAAATTGTTCAGTGATAACATCTAGGGTTTTAGTGTTAGATCACTAGGAAGAAATTTTCAGATCTGAAAATTAGTCACATAGAGTTGCAAGTGAAAATTGACATGGTATCAAAGCTTGGGATATGAAGAGAAGGGGATCATATTTAAGACACATATATGCTACATGTGGTTTCATATTTCTTGTTCTTGTTCTTGTTTCAAGCAGGTCATAGGTGAAAACTATGAGAAGGAGTCACTGCAGTGTTGATGAGTTAGTTCTGACACGGAGCTATAGTGACGATTGTAGGTGGAAACATGTTATATGGTCTCTAGTTTGAGACATGGAGCAATCTACCGTCCATATGAGAAGTTGTGGACTATTGCAACTTGTTGGTTTAGCAGGTTGGGAGTTTTGGTGGATTGGCAGAGAGCTTGGTTCACAATAGTATGTTGTGTGGTGGGTTTCCAAATTTGGGGATGGAATTCTAGTGGCATGTCATAGTGAGTTGCGATGGGTGCAACTTAGGTGCTTTGGCACATACAAGATATCTTCGTGTGGATGGGATCTTGACGAGATAGAGTCTTCATTGGGCCGAATATTTGTACATTGTCGAGGTATGATGGTGTATGAGGTATTTGACCTAGGAGGATGATGACACTTGCAGAGTTGAGTTGTGGTGGTCTAGAGTAGAATAGACTAAGTGTCCATCCACATATTAAGACTGTTCAAAGAGAGGACACAAGATCAGTTTTATCACATGAGTAGACATGGAGAGTTTTTTTTACTTGAATGATGGACTTGGGCATAAGTTCATCAGATTGTTGTGACTTGGGTAAGAAAGATCATTTCCTTGGAGGATTGCATGGTTCTTATGCAATGGGATCCATTGACACATGATAGGGCCACATGATTTGTTAGTGAGCTTCATAGTGTCTGACTTAGGTATGTACGAGGAGCTTGGTATGAAGACTAGGAAGGTAGTACAAGGATATGGAGTAGTGTTATTATGGATGGAGTCATGGGATATGTTGTGAGTGGAAAATGTGCTATGGTGCTAGGAGTGTGTTCTCAACCTCATGGATTGAGGAGTAGAGATATGCAGTGTTGTTCTAGGATGGACATGTATTATTGGATGTTGAGTGATAGGCCTTCCTAGGTCATGGGAACCTTTTTTTGCAAGGGATATGTGCACAAGAGACATTTCTAGGGTTTGATAAGATATGGACTCGATTGGTGTCCAGGGAGGATATGAATGACAAATTAGGAGGAAGCAGGTAGCTCCATGAGTGGTGAGGAAGGTGTCCCCACCAGTAGTGCTAGATCAAAGGGATGCATAGTTTAGAGGGAGTCAACCCTCGAGATACAATAGGGAAGAGAAACCTCCCAGGATTTTTCATAGAAGACTAGACTTCATAGGAGGTCAACAGATTAAGAGGGAGAAGATGGATTTGGAGATTGTACATACTCAGAGGGAGTCCGACTTCAGAGGGAGTTAGGAGACTTAGAGGGAGTCTGAATTTAGAGGGAGTGATGAGACTTAGATTGAGTTTGAATTCATAGGGAGTTAGGAGGATCAAAGGGAGAGTCAATCATTTATCAGGAGTTCCCCCTCAGGTTCAGGTGGGAGAGTGGCATATTCCAGGACTGAAAGGAAAGTGTCATGGGTTGAGGAGGCTAGACAAGAGGTTCAGATGCATGAAGATTCTAGGAGATGTGTGCCTTCCATGTAGGATCCATTTGTTTCAACAAGTTTCACTACAATGACAGAGGGATCATCCAATCAGGTGGACTGGAGTGTGGTTGTGGTAGCATATCCAATGCAAAAGACATATGTAATCCCATGATGGGAGACAAAGCTACTTCCAGGTGATGATGGAGGATGGAATGCCTCCCTCTCTAAGAGGGAGTGTTGATGTTTTTTTAGCATCGGGAGGCATTCCCGGTGATGGAGTGAGGTGAGAATACCTCCCTCACTAAGAGGGAGTGTTGATGTGTTGTATATTTATGAAGGTATTATCGCATGGCCCTAGGTGTTGGGTATGTGGGAATCATCGTGTGAACCACATAAAATTTTTAGTTTTATGAAAATCCCCTTGGAATGAAGCTGGGGATTCATGGGTTTGGAAATGGGATTTGTGGGTTTTTGTTGGGGCTTCACACCCACAAGAAACTCTAAATTGGTGCACTTTGTGTAGGGGATTCTCAAGCTAACCCCTAGACTTGTATAAATAAGAAAGAGGTCATCATGACATTTCATATATTATAGATCATATGTGGAGACATGATGGAGCTAGCATAAGTGAGTATGCACTTGTTCTAGGAGGCACGGTGATTTCAACAAAGGGAAATTCTGCATAGTGACAAATCTAGCCTAGAGGAAGATAAGTCATAGGGAGCGAGTTGTACAGAGGTGTCCGTACAACGGTTTTCTATATATGTACATGAGTTTTAGGTAGACACAATTGCATACATATATGGGTTATAGGTGGGCATAATCGTGTATGTACGTGGGTTGTAGGTTTTCATAATCGCGTACATACACGGGTTGCAGTGGATAAAAGTGTGTATGTACATGAGTTAAAGTAAGGATAACCATGCACATATTTTTCTAGGTAGAAGTAGGTATAATAGACTGACAGGTGACATCAAAATGTTGTATTGGTGGTCTACAACACATTTGTGGGTAGAGGAATTTTCTAGTAAATTGCTAAGGTTTGGTTTTTTTTATTAGTATGGTTATTGGAGGACAAGGTTGTCCTTCGATTTAGTGATATTGTATTGGTTGGGAGGGATATTTTTTCCCTCATAATTTCTGAAGTTAACAAGGTTACATAACTAAAATTTGTGTCTCATATGTTTTGATGATTCATCTCTTATCTTTTGTGTTTCGCTGCATAGAATTTCAATCAATAATTTTCAGTGTAAATTTTTTTAGTGATAACAACTAGGGTTTTACTATTTGATCACTAGGAAACAATTTTCAGATATGAAAATAAGTCACATAGAGTTGTATCTGAAAATTAACAGGATGTTTTGTGGATAAAAGGACTGCTTACAAAGTCATAAGGATAGGGTACTATTGGCCAACTATTTTAAGAGACGCCAAAAAATATGCTCAAAATTGTGACATATGTCAAAGGATGGAAAAACCTGTGCAAACAAATGAAATGCCACTACAGACTTAAGTGTTAATTGAACCTTTTTAGAAATGGGCCCTTGACTTCATCGGATCCATCAACCCACCATCGAAACAAAATACATATATACTTGTTTGCACATATTATGTAACAAAGTGGGTTGAAGCAAATGATCTTTCCAAATTTATTGAGCAAGCAGTGGTAAAATTTCTGTATGAAGACATATTTGTTCGATTTGCAGTACCAAGAGAAATTTTCACCGATCAAGAGACTCAGTTCAATTCTAAAATCATATAGTCCATTACTAAGAAAGATCATATTCGACACAGAACTTCAATGCCATATCATCTGCAGGCCAATGACTATGTTGAAGTAACCAACAAAGTCTTGGATATTATCTTTATGGAGACAATACAACTACATCAGAGAGATTTTTCCGATAGACTTCCTGAAAAATTATGGGCTTACTAAACAACTTGGTGCTGTTGGATTACTGAGAGGGGGGGTGAATAAATAATAGAGAAATTATAATCCTTTTTAAACCAAATAATCCAAGTGTTATATCAATGTAGAATTATCATCCAATAATGAGCAATTAACAAATGAACAATCATACACATACACAGTACACCAGTGTTTTACATGGAAACCCAAAGCGAGAGAAAACCATGGAATGCTTTTTCTTATATGTCTTGAAGAATTACATTCATTGGAAGCACCAACTTCCTTTGTTTTCTAGCTGCAACTAGAAGGAGGCTCCATCCCCCTAGTTTCCCAGGCTACAACCTGAGGGAAGCTCCAACTCCCCAATTCTCTAGCTACAACCAGAAGGAGGCTACAACCCCCTATGTTCTCCAACTACGACCGGAAGGTGGATATGACCACCTCTCCTTGCCCCGTCCAAATTCCCTGACGTATAAGTAGAATGATGGAACCACTATAACACTATCACTGTGAGATATACCACTATAAATCTATACCAATAAACCTGAACCATGCATCAACCATGCATCAACTTGTACCTCAACCTGTAATTAACCTGTACCATAAACAAGTGCATCAACCATGCACCAACCTGTACCAAACAACCTTTAATCAACCTATACCATAAACAAGTGCAACCAACCATGTACCAAGTATGTACCAATCATGTTTCAACTACTCATCAACTATGACTCATCAATATGTACCAACATCATCAACTATANCAAACTTTTCTTTAGTCTCACATGGCTAGTTTTGGATTAGTCAACAACCCTAACTTGAAATAATCATAACTTTGTACCTGAAATGAATAAATATATGAAACTGATACACAATGTTCTTCAGTGTGTTTAATGCAATTCCTCCAGGTGTCACTACTTTTAACCTCTCAGAAAAGGATTTATAGCAAAAATGGCACACCTTGTTGAATTCTAGCTTATTCTAGAGAGAAAACTTATAGAGCGTGCCCAAAACATAATATTGTTGAATCGATATGAAACTATTAAAAATATACTACAGAATGTACTTTAACCAACACATTTTGTCTTACTTAATTTGGATCTGTTATGAATAAGTTATGACATTTTTACCTGAAACACTTGTTTTAGACTAGTTTCAGGACTAGCCAAAAACCCTATTTTCCACGGAGTGTAACTACAAAAATACAATGATCCACAAGCTGAATTTTATACCAAATATACTTGGATATGTTTCCTCAATGGAATATCAATTTTACGATCTGAATCATTCCAAAAAAAAAGTTATTGCGAAAATGGTGAGATGACCTGTAAATAACATACCTTAAAAGCATCATCGAAAGAATTTATCCTTCCTTGAATTCTGGCCTTCTTTTCTTCACCTTCCCTCGGAAATTCAGATTAGATATCCTTTGGTTACCTCATACACCTATATATATATTCAATATTCTCAAGTGTTATCTAAAAAGAGAGAGCCTTGCCTCTTATTTATACTCTCCAAGCAGCTTCCTTAAAAACATCTTCTAGGTCACTTTGTCCACTTTCCTTATTTTAGGGTTAACCCACTTCTAATTTCTCCATTAAATTTATTATTTNCAAACTTTTCTTTAGTCTCACATGGCTAGTTTTGGATTAGTCAACAACCCTAACTTGAAATAATCATAACTTTGTACCTGAAATGAATAAATATATGAAACTGATACACAATGTTATTCAATGTGTTTTCTGCAATTCCTCAAGGTGTCACTACTTTTAACCTCTCAGAAAAGGATTTATAGCAAAAATGGCACACCTTGCTGAATTCTAGCTTATTCTAGAGAGCAAACTTATAGAGCGTGCCCAACACATAATATTGTTGAATCGATATGAAACTATTAAAAATATACTACAGACTGTACTCTAACCAACGCATTTTTTCTTACTTAATTTGGATCTGTTATGAATAAGTTATGACATTTTTACTTGAAACACCTGTTTTAGACTAGTTTCAGAACTAGCCAAAAACCCTATTTTCCACAGAGTGTAACTACAAAAATACAATGAACCACAAGCTGAATTTTATTCCAAAGATACTTGGATATGTTTCCTCAATGGAATATCAATTTCACGATCTGAATCATTCCAAAAAAAAAATTATTGCAAAAATGGTGAGATGACCTGTAAATAACATACCTTAAACGCATCATCAAAAGAATTTATCCTTCCTTGAATTCTGGCATTCTTTTCTTCACCTTCCCTCATAAATTCAGATTAGATATCCTTTGGTTACCTCATACACCTATATATATTCAATATTCTCAAGTTTTATCTAAAAAGAGAGAGCCTTGCCTCTTATTTATACTCTCCAAGCAACTTCCTTAAAAACATCTTCTAGGTCACTTTGTCCACTTTCCTTATTTTAGGGTTAACCCACTTCTAATTTCTCCATTAAATTTATTATTTAAATATTTAAATTTGTATTCACTTTGAATTATAGTACACTCATCACTTCACTTTATTTTTTACCTTCTAAAATCTCTTAAACTACTTTGACTACTTTGACCTTTTGGGGCTTCTAGATGATATATGAGGGTCCTCCAACTTCGTAAGGCCATAACTCTCAAACCGTGAAGAGTTATGTGACGTTCCACATACCACCATAAATAGAATGACATGTACTATCCATATAGAATAGTATTACCTAAAAATATATTAAAACTCATACCATTATCCATCAAACAAACTTGGTTCCATTACCCAAACCTGGGTTCTCCAATTTCTCATGGCCATAACTCTCTAACCGTGAGAAGTTATGTGACGTTTCACATACCACCAGAAATGGCATGAAAAGAAATATCCATCTAGGATATTTTCATTGACAAATTCACTAACCTTCATCTCATTATTCCACAAATAAGCATGGGTTCTCTAACCATACTTCTAGGATAACTCAATCCGCAAAGCATCTTCCCGTGATAGATTTCACCATAAGGTGATCACTTTGGAGTTCATCCATTTGTACTTATTATCAACCATGACAAGAAAATAATGAGTCATCTTTACATCAAACAAACTTGGGTCCATTACCCAAACCTTTGTGCTACCGATATTTCTTCAAGGGTTGACATCAATGACAACCAACCTTAATCAACAGTCTCCCCCTTTGGCATTGATGGCAACACTCTGATGCAAAACTGAAATTATGTCATTCCCTCTAGAAACATGCCTCTATCCTCTGTATCTCCGTGACCATTTATCCCCCTGGAACCATGCCTCTATCCTCTGTATCTGATGAATCTCTCCCCCTTTGTCATTAATGGCAAAGGTATCTTTCCATCCGGGGCTGCTCCCCCTAACTGAATTGTCCTCTTTATGGTGCTTCCCCATGTACATTTAAGACATATAAGATAAGCATTCAGAAGAATTCATTTTGGAGTAGAAATAACTCTGAGTCTCTGGAAAATATACTCGAAGGCTTCTCGTGGAAGTGGTTTTGTAAATATGTCTTCCACTTGTTCTTTTGTGCTCACATACTCAACTCTGATGTTCTTTTCTGCAACCTTCTCCCGTAGAAAGTGACACTTGATTGGAATGTGCTTCGTCTTGGAGTGCATCACCGAGTTATTTGAGATACTGATGGTGCTTGTATTGTCACAATAGATTGGAATGGGTTCATAATATTCAATCTGTATATCTTTCAGAGTTTGTTTCATCCAAAGAACATGTGTACAACATGATGCTACTGCAATATACTCTACCTCGACTGTAGATAAAGATACCGACGATTGTTTCTTGCTTAGCCATGATACTAAACACTCACCCAGGTAGAATGATGCTCCATTGGTGCTTCGTTGGTCATCAATACAACCTGCCCAATCTGCATCTGTATAGGCAATAAGTGACAGATCCTTTCCTTTTAGATACCATAATCCAAACTCTTATGTTCCTTTGATATATCTAAAAATCCTCTTCACTACTAATACATGTGATTCCGTTGGTGCTTCTTGAAATCTTGCCACCTATCCAACTGCCAAAATTACATCTGGTCTGGATGCTATCACATATAGTAGGATACCAATCATTGACCTGTATTGCCTCTGATTTGTAGACTTTGAATCATCATCTTTGCTCAACTTGCAACTGGTTTCCATGGGATTGATAACTGGTTTGCAATCTTCAAGTCCGAATCTCTTTAGCATTTCTATGATATACTTGATATATAGATTGAGTATGATTGAGTTTCTTTGATGTATCTGAAGTGCCAGAAAGAACGAAAGTTCTCCAAGTAATGAAATTTCAAAATAATTCTGCATATCCTTTGCAAATTTCCGGCTTAACCTATCATCATCACTACCAAAAATAGTATCATCAACATAAACTTCAATTAATAAAATATTACCTTGACTTACCTTGATGTAGAGGTTGTTGTCTGCACTTCCTTTTATGAAACCTGCATGTTGTAGATATTTATCCAGTCTAGAGTACCATGCTCTAGGAGCCTGTTTTAGACCATACAAGGCCTTCTTTAATTTGCACACATAGTCTGCATTCTTTGACAACTGAAATCCTTCTGGTTGTTCAATATAGACTTCTTCTTCAAGTTCCCCATTCATAAAAGATTATTTTATGTCCATCTGATACACTTTAATATTTTTGGAGCATGCATAAGCTAAAAGCAAACAAATTGCTTCCATTTTGGCAACTGGGGCAAATGTCTCTTCAAATTCGATTCCTTCAATCTGTGCATATCCTTTACATACCAATGTAGCTTCGTTCCTTGTAACCTATCCATACTCATTCAATTTATTCATGAAAACCCATTTTGTGTGGATCACATTCTTATTCTTTCATTTTGGAACCAATTCCCAAGTGTCATTTTTCTCTATTTGATCCAATTCTTCATCCATGGCCTTATTCCAAAATTCATCCTTGATGGATTCTTCAAAANCTTCCTTAAAAACATCTTCTAGGTCACTTTGTCCACTTTCCTTATTTTAGGGTTAACCCACTTCTAATTTCTCCATTAAATTTATTATTTAAATATTTAAATTTGTATTCACTTTGAATTATAGTACACTCATCACTTCACTTTATTTTTTACCTTCTAAAATCTCTTAAACTACTTTGACTACTTTGACCTTTTGGGGCTTCTAGATGATATATGAGGGTCCTCCAACTTCGTAAGGCCATAACTCTCAAACCGTGAAGAGTTATGTGACGTTCCACATACCACCATAAATAGAATGACATGTACTATCCATATAGAATAGTATTACCTGAAAATATATTAAAACTCATACCATTATCCATCAAAGAAACTTGGTTCCATTACCCAAACCTGGGTTCTCCAATTTCCCATGGCCATAACTCTCTAACCGTGAGGAGTTATGTGACGTTTCACATACCACCAGAAATGGAATGAAAATAAATATCCATCTAGGATATTTTCATTTACAAATTCACTAACCTTCATCTCATTATTCCACAAATAAGCATGGGTTCTCTAACCATACTTCTAGGATAACTCAATCCGCAAAGCGTCTTCCCGTGAGAGATTTCACCATAAGGTGATCACTTTGGAGTTAATCCATTTGTACTTATTATCAACCATGAAAAGAAAATAATGAGTCATATTTACATCAAACAAACTTGGGTCCATTACCCAAACCTTTGTGCTACCGATATTTCTTCAAGGGTTGACATCAATGACAACCAACCTTAATCAACAGTCTCCCCCTTTGGCATTGATGGAAACACTCTGATGCAAAACTGAAATTATGTCATTCCCACTAGAAACATGCCTCTATCCTCTGTATCTCCATGACCATTTCTCCCCCTGGAACCATGCCTCTATCCTCTGTATCTGATGAATCTCTCCCCCTTTGTCATTAATGGCAAATGTATCTTTCCATCCGGGGCTGCTCCCCCTAACTGAATTGTCCTCTTTATGGTGCTTCCCCATGTACATTTAAGAAATATAAGATAAGCATTCAAAAGAATTCATTTTGGAGTAGAAATAACTCTGAGTCTCTGGAAAAGATACTCAAAGGCTTCTCGTGGAAGTGGTTTTGTAAATATGTCTTCCACTTGTTCTTTTGTGCCCACATACTCAACTCTGATGTTCTTTTCTGCAACCTGCTCCCGTAGAAAGTGATACTTGATTGGAATGTGCTTCGTCTTGGAGTGCATCACCGAGTTATTTGAGATACTGATGGTGCTTGTATTGTCACAATAGATTGGAATGGGCTCATAATATTCAATCTGTATATCTTTCAGAGTTTGTTTCATCCAAAGAACATGTGTACAACATGATGCTGCTGCAATATACTCTACCTCGACTGTAGATAAAGATACTGACGATTGTTTCTTTCTTAGCCATGATACTAAACACTCACCCAGGTAGAACGATGCTCCATTGGTGCTTCGTTGGTCATCAATACAACCTGCCCAATTTTCATCTGTATAGGCAATAAGTGACAGATCCTTTCCTTTTAGATACCATAATCCAAACTCTTATGTTCCTTTGATATATCTAAAAATCCTCTTCACTGCTAATACATGTGATTCCTTTGGTGCTTCTTGAAATCTTGCCACCTATACAACTGCCAAAATTACATCTGGTCTGGATGCTATCACATATAGTAGGATACCAATCATTGACCTGTATTGCCTCTGATTTGTAGACTTTGAATCATCATCTTTGCTCAACTTGCAACTGGTTTCCATGGGAGTGATAACTGGTTTGCAATCTTCCATTCCGAATCTCTTTAGCATTTCTATGATATACTTGATATATAGATTGAGTATGATTGAGTTGCTTTGATGTATCTGAAGTCCCGGAAAGAAGGAAAGTTCTCCAAGTAATTACATTTCAACATCATTCTGCATATCCTTTGCAAATTTCCGGCTTAACCTGTCATCATCACTACCAAAAATAGTATCATCAACATAAACTTCAATTAATAAAATATTACCTTGAATTACCTTGATGTAGAGGCTGTTGTCTTCACTTCCTTTTATGAACCCTGCATGTTGTAGATATTTATCCAGTCTAGAGTACCATGCTCTAGGAGCCTATTTTAGACCATACAAGGCCTTCTTTAATTTGCACACATAGTCTGCATTCTTTGACAACTGAAATCCTTCTGGTTGTTCAATATAGACTTCTTTTTCAAGTTCCCCATTCATAAAAGATGATTTTATGTCCATCTGATACACTTTAATATTTTTGGAGCATGCATAAGCTAAAAGCAAACAAATTGCTTCCATTTTGGCAACTGGGGCAAATGTCTCTTCAAATTCGATTCCTTCAATCTGTGCATATCCTTTACATACCAATGTAGCTTCGTTCCTTGTAACCTATCCATACTCATTCAATTTATTCATGAAAACCCATTTTGTGTGGATCACATTCTTATTCTTTCATTTTGGAACCAATTCCCAAGTGTCATTTTTCTCTATTTGATCCAATTCTTCATCCATGGCCTTATTCCAAAATTCATCCTTGATGGATTCTTCAAAACAGTTTGGTTCAATTGTAGATAAGAGTGCTAGGTGTGTTTGTTCTGGTGAACTGATTCTTCTTCTAGTCTCAACTCCTGCATCTTTGTTTCCAATAATCTGATCTGAAGGATGATT
>JZKD02S1862020.1:21089-83726 GCA_000966675.3 Picea glauca | reverse complement strand
ATAAAATTGTACAAATAAAAATACTTATTATGTGAAAGTGTGTATTGTATTTAAAAACAAAATCTATATAGTAATTATAGTAACTACTTAGTCTGTGTTGTATTTAAAAACAAAACTTATATAATAACTAAGTCAAGGCTATCAATAAACATTGAATGTTGCAAAGTGTGTTTAATGTTCTTCCTACATCAATGTGGAACTAATTACTATCAACATTTTGACATCTAGTATACTCAAAATGAGCCCCCCAAATACAATATACAATGATCTATATATTTTGACATCTAGTATATTCAAAATGAACCCCCCAAATACAATATACAATGATATATATATATAAAAGGTATACGGGTAGTTGTCCAATAACTATAAATAAGACTTATTTTCCACATTTTCCATAACCCCTGTCAACTTGTCCTTTATATTCTCACTCTTATACAATTTTTAATATATACCCTAACTCTTATACAATTTTTAATCCTCTCAACTTGTTTTTTTATATTCCCACTCTAATATAATTTTTAATATATATACTCTCAACTTGTACTTTTTATATTCCCACTCTTATACAATTTTTAATATATACCATATCAACTTGTCTTTTTATATTCTTAATGATATACAATTTTTAATACCTTTCAACTTGTCCTTTTATATTCTTACACTTATACAATTTTTAATCTATATCCTAACTCTTATACAATTTTTAATCCCTCTCAACTTGTCCTATTATATTCCCATTCTTATACAATTTTAAATCCCTCCTTTTATATTCTCACTCTTATAAATTTTTAATGTATACCTTAAGTATTTTATTTTATGTACTGACATTTTGTTGGTTAAGGTTATTCATTGAAAAAACACTGTTACAATTTGGTCAACTTGTCCTTTTATATTTCCATTCTTATACAGTTTTTAAAATATACTCTAATTATTTTATTTATGTCTATGTATTTTGGTAGATAAGGCTATTCATTCAAAAACTATTATTACAATTTGAACATAAAATTTATATATTAAATGGTTTAGAAAATGTAAAAAATTAATAATTAAATATATAATATACAAAATTTATAACAAACATGGTAAAAAATATTATAATAATAATAATAATAATTTATTTTTAAAATTAAAACCAAATCAAACACCAAATAACAATATATCTAATTTAACTTACAGTTGTTGCAATGCTGTCAAGTTCCCAAGCTCTTCTGGAAGTGTCCCATTAAGATTGTTTGAACTAAAGGACCTGAAGGTAAAACCCCAGAAGTAAGAGATAAGCTCCTGAATATAAAATATAAAGGTAAAACCCAGCTCCTGAATATAAAATATAAAATCCCACGCAAGAAATAATTCATGTTTCTTTATTTAAGCTCCCGAATATAAAATATAAAATCCCAGGCAAGAAATAATTCCCGTTTCTTTATTTTTGTTGTTGCTTTCAGTAATCATGGAAACCAGTTGTTTTTTGTTGTTGCTTTCAGTAGTCATGGAAACCAGTTGTTTCTTTATGATATAAAGGGATGTAAGCACCCATAGATTGAAAGAACTTGTTGGACTACAAGGAACGGAACTGAACTGATAGCCTGTTGTTAAAGAGAGAGGGGGATATCTTACAATACAATCAACTTTTGAAGATTTCCAAGCTCCTTTGGGACAGGGCCAGATAAGTTATTTATTCCAAGGGACCTGAATCCATGAATGATATTGAACATCAGTGATGCAAATTTCCTGCAGATGAAATCCACTTTCCTAACAATAATTAATGATTTCAAGTAGTATGACCTATATGAAAGATGCAGAGCAACAAATTCTACCTAGCTAACACAAGAAGAAAGAGAAGTTCTGCAGAATTTCATTATCTTGATTCATTTTAAAGAGCATAAAACAAAAAGGGAAGGATCTCACAAGTACTGCATCTGTGTGAGGTTACCCAAGAAGGCAGGTATTGGTCCTGTTAAATAGTTTTGTCCCAAGTTCCTGCCAAGAAAATTCCACCGATCGCTCTGTCAAGGCCTCACTTTATATAGACAGAATAAGTAAACCATAGGGTTCTTTTCAAGTGGCATGGATTGTACAAGATGTACAGCATAATATGTGTTCAATTCAACTTGTAAGAACATAATACAATGTGCATGTTAAATTATGTTACTGGTTAATGATTTTGGAAACCAGAGCCATGATATGTTAGTTATTTAGCACCCGTTTTCCTCTTTTTCCACTGGAAAAAAAAGACAATTCCCTGCAGCCATTAGACAGAATAGTATTCAATGTTACCGAAAAATAAGAAACAGTCTTACAGATCCCAAAGGTAAGTCAGGTTAGTCAGTTCTGCTGGAATTTGCCCCGTTATGTCAATTGCATAGGCTTTCCTGCAAGCAAGAAGGCGGCTAAAGGGTTAGGATCCTCTAGTTTTCCAATTCTGGTTTGCAAAGAGGCCACTTTCGTCTCACATTTAAAAACAATAAAGGCTATTTCATGATCATTGGAAGTGTAACAGCTCTTCGAATCCAGTTTAAGCAGATAATTTAATAACCTTAAAAATACAATCTGGCAGATTTAAGAGAAGCTTTTACATTTGTATAATATGGCAAGTGGTTCCGTTGTTGAAGCTGCAATCACACTTGAAGGCAGGATTCATATCGGCAATTTTCGTATTATCAATGGCTCGTCCAGTGCACGGATCTCCACTCAGGTTCCATGGAGTATTCCATATATTAGAACTAGAATTCTTTAAATCGGAACTCCACTTCTGAGCAAGTGACTTTAATACGATAACTGTCACCAGGAAAAGGAAACGAATTGATCAACTAAAAAAATATCGATAGAAACAGAAGACACGAGAATGCTTGCAGCCTGCGGTCTTTTTTAAGAAACATAATCCGTGGTTACCTTCATTTGGGTCCGTGACGGCTGCTGCTTGAGCTTGCCGAAACGAAGTGAAACAACAAACAATAATCAGAAAAGTGCAGAGAAGCCAAATCGAAGGTGAGATTTGAAGCTTAAACATGATGATGGCGGATTTGGTTCTCGCGCGCGGATAATACTAATGCGTATTTGTTGCTCGTGAGCGGACTTGCAGCTCTGGATTTGGTGCTCGCGCGCGGACTTGCAGCTCTGGATAATGGCCGATTTGGTGCTCACGCGCGGACTTGCAGCTCTGGATAAGAGAGACCGAATTACGGTTTCAAGACAATGAGCCAGGACATTTCAGACGTATATTATAGACGTATATTATTGAATAGTCAGGCCGTACAGTAAACAACCTCGAAGAATAAAGTGTGCACTGTAAATGAAGTGGTCGAGACAAAATCGTTAGGCAAGTGGTCGAGACAAGTGGATAATACAGCAGGGCGACTATTAATCAGAGAGACCGAATTACGGTTTCAAGACAATGGGCCTGGACATTTCAGACGTATATTATTGAATAGTCAGGCCGTACAGTAAACAACCTTCAAGGATAAGGTGTGCACTGTAAATGCAGTGGTCCAGACAAAAACGTCAGTGGGGAGGAAATGTTTTTAACATTAATGTTTTATAATATACAGAGTCAACGGTAATGTGGATCAACTTGTTTGGATTTTAATATATTTTATGTTTATTTATTTATGTCGAAAGGTGTATATCTATTATCGATGATGGGCACATTTAATAGGTTTTTCGTGTTTAATCAGTTTTGTATGGACAAGATTAAATATTGATGAAATATTTTTAGTAGTCCCAATAAATCAATGGTTGTGATTTCAACTACTAACTTCCTCACTATTATAAATACATCAATTTACATGTTTATTTTTACGTCGGAAGGCGTATACCTATTGGCAATGGGCACCCTTTTAATCTAAAATTCACTACTTCAACTTCCTCCTTCGCTGTCTGTGGGTCTCACATGTCCGTGCGTTTCATATTAGATGGTTGGTCGACCTAATCATATTTAAAATTTATTATGGTGGCTAGGTGAGTGATTAGGGTTTCATTTTCTAGGCCAACCTAAACCTTTGACCTTTACCAGCCACCAACAACGTTCTGAACACACTACCTCTTTCCCGACCATTTAGGTTTTGCAAATCGTGGTTCACCAACCACGAATTTATGGCCATGCTAATTTAATATGTTTTATCTTTATCACATTTTTTTTTTAATGTAAATAATTATTTTTATCACATTTTCTTAATATAAATAATTATTTCAATCAGTTTTATGAATATTATTGAATGTTTAAAGAATGCCTCAACTTGTTTGGATTTTAATATATTTTATATTTATATATTTATATATTTATCTTTTATCAATTTTTTTCATTAAAGAATGATTTCAACGAGTTGCTACATTTTTAGTGGATGTTAAAAGAAATACTTCAATAAGTTGTGAGTGGATGTTTGACTAATTCTATAATAAATATGATACTTCATCATTGGATGTTTAAAGAATTAATTGAATCAGTTGATATTGCTGGACTAATTCAATATCAACTTATATATCCAATAAGTTGAGTTGTTGGTGGAGGTTGGACTAATTCATAATAAATATGATGCTTCATTTATTGCAATAAATTATAATATAATAAATTTTAACATTTATTTTTATTATTTTAATTAATTTTAGTATAATATTATATTAACAAATTTTAATTTTTATATTTATCATTAAATTTTATTTATTTTTTAATATTTTATATATAAAAAAAAACACTTGTAACTTGAGATAGCTACCACTTAAACTACAATATTAAAATGAAGAAGAAGTTAGAATTTAAAATGTGTTTAGTCATTGAAAACACAACCTTTACGTTTGTTCTTAACTTAGATAAGTATTTATTTTTAGAACGCAACTTCCACCATCAACATTGTGTTTTTCCACCAAAAAATTAAATACTTGCTTATCCAAATTCTAACACTAAAAGCCTAGTAAGATCATTTTACAAATTGACACAAAAGTAAAATAACAAGACAAAACATGACATAATCAAGAAAAGAGATTAAAGAGTGTTGGCTCTAGAAGAATATCTTCTACCTAGTTTTCCAAAGTCTCCATAACAACTTCCATAGTGTGCATTTCTAAATTTGGTCAGTCCAAAGAGCATGAGCTTTAGCTACAATAGCCACTAGTTTCAATGATGATGAGTGTGTGATGTCCATAACCTCTTCCTTAATCATATCAATGACAATGATGGGAAGAGTACCCAATAAAGAGAGAGACAAAGGGAGAGGGGTATGGAAGAATCTCCCGTGGTATATGCAAATAGTCCACAAACCTATTAACCATGGAAGACAAAGACCCCGATTTGGATCCACCTCAAGATATTTCCTTTGGTGATTTGCATGAAGACAAATACCTCCTCTTCAAATTCCATGAGTACCAACCACTGGGTGGTGGTTTCCACTGTGCATCAACCCCTCACATTATTCTCTATTTGAGCCTTAGGATTCCAATAATCCTGCTAGCATGTCTATTTCATGGAGGAATTCATAATATAGCATTGAATCTTGACCACCTCTTTCTCACAATGATTAACCCATTATCTCACGTCCTCCAATTAACACAATACACAACAATTTCTTTGTGACAGTGGGCCATTGCTTCCACTGAAGAATGAACACTTGTAGTCAACAATCGGTAGGCTAGCATTGGATTCTATAATAGACAAAAACCCCACCCTATCATCTTGAATTCAAGTCGCTTGGCTTGATTCCAATGCACCACATAGATTGGAATGTGAATTGGAACAAAATACAACAAACCCAACAAGAAGAGCCATTTCTATTAACCCACACATAGGAGATGACCTCCTTGTCATACTTTGCATTATCACAAATGTTGATGAGAAATGACCATCGAGTAATGTTGGCTAGGTGAATCTTAACTTCGAATTCACTCCCACTTGCACAAGAATACACTTGTTAACATATGATCCCCTCGATTTACCACAAATTATGTTCATGGGATGGCTTTGAATGTTGTGCCCCCCTCGTTTATGACTTTTGTTCCTTCACTCATGCGTACACTCAAGTTTTCTTGGTGATTGCCTCTTTTATTCTGAGGTCTTAGAACCTAAAGAAATTCTAGCTACTCAAAGTCTTACGCTAAGTTGAGGATCGCTAAATGGGATGAGCAAGGGAAATATTTTTTGTGTGGGAGAATGCAAAACTAGGGATTGAATAATAATCGACGAGTCCCCCAACATTATAGCAGCGTCAATCCCATGGTTTTTTAAGCATAATTAAACCTTGATAAACTTTAATGGTTTTTGCTTTGTTATTGGATGCTATGCAAGGAGCCCATGCAAACTTTGATTTCTTTTGTCTCTCAGGACAATACATGCACCCCCACTCCTATCGCCCCTGGGTTTCCTTTTGACGCTCCATTGAAGAAAAATACTTTGTTGTTTTCTATATGATCTCCATTGCCAAAATTCTCGATCCCCCAACTTTAGTTTCCACTTGTAGCATTGATTTGGTTTTCTTAATTGGAACTTGAGAAGTTTTGGAAATTATATGATGAGAGTTTCCAACAATGACTTTTCTTCAACTTCACATAAATATGGATTGGATTTCCCCATGCCATAAGAGTGAATTGTCTCAAATAATAACCCCCTCGCTTGGTTTGCCATTCCCTGGGGCATATAAGGTTCCATACGAAAAATGAGTCAATTTTGAGATAGCCATATTTTCCAAGCAATAAATTTTGGTATTGTTATCCCCATTTTGTGGATAATTAAAGAGATTATGTCTTGAGGCCCTCAAGTTGTATATATGGAGTGTCGAGAGACTATGTGACCAAAATTACCCTTTTACACAGTTGGAAACCCCTCTCAGCACCACAGATGGTCACATATTTCCAGATGGAATCCACCACATCAGCTGGCTTCCGGAAGGCAATGGGCCTTGCTCCATGAGGTACAAGTCAGTACTATGGTGAGCATCATTTCAATAATAAATCCAATTGAGTATGTTGTATCTTAGATTTCTCTAGATTTCATGATATATGCTTGGACATTATGCCTTTTTCCCTGCTTCACCTTGGTGGTTAATATTGTGCCCTAGTAAGTGGTTTTCCTTGGGGATGGGTTTGCTACTAGGAACTCCCTTAAAGAGCCATTGTATCATTCCTGACCATACTTACCACTTTCCATCATTGTTCCCCTCCATTTCCTTATCTCTTGGGATTTTAGGGTGTATTGACCCAAGAAGGGGTTGTCCTATAACATCCCCAACCACCAACATGTCGGGCAATGCCACTACTCAGAGGCTTCACTTAGCTCCGATACCAAACTGTAGCATCCCCGACCAACACAGAGACCGAGTAATGTTACCAATGCGGAATATACACTTATATAATATATGCATTTTAATGAATTAAAACACTTAATCACAATAATCACATAATTACTGCTACCATACTGAATCAATAGAATTAACAATAGTTCATATACGCAACAAAATACATGATAACATTCAAGCATCACAGACATGCATAACATATAATTTAAGCACATACTGATACTTATCTTTTCAACTGGAGTAACACCACCAACTACGTGCAGACCTTCCATGAACCTCCCATCCATAGACCACGATGCTCATCACGCTCAACAATGGGTCACCCCCGAGCTGGGACTAAGCTCCACCCAGGGCAAGGGATTCCTAGACTAGGTTGAGGTTACAAGAAACTACACAGTGCAACTGGAAGTATTCTCTCCAAGAGCCTTCTTACGCCCACTACTCACATACTCTCATTCCCCACATGCATGTTCCACCTGGGAGTATACACCTTCACTGTCACACAGTCCATCGACTGCTTCACCTCCCTCTCGGGGTCTCAACAATAGGCCAGATTAGGAATTCTCAGAGCTCTGTGGCTTGTGTTGGACTCTCTCTGGGAGAAAACCACTTCACAACAAACTCTCTCACTTGGAGAGAGCTTCTCACAGGCCTGAAAACCTACCTCTTCTACCAGTTTCAACTCAATTCCCGCAAAGAGAGGGTAACATCAACAACAATAGCAATTCGGTTAACTCACGGTGACAGCAACAACAGGAATTTGGGTATGGAAATCCAAAAACGACAACAATCCACGCTAAGACACAACACAGTTCAAACATTTACAGGGTACTCGGACTTCACGAGAGACACAACTCAGTCCACGAGTTTGCCACTGGTTTCAGGGTGCGTGACAAGGAATCAATGCAGAGGTCGATCACAGAGCTAAACAGAATTCACGAAGCATGGGGAATGGAAAAGCGATTCAGGTGGAGGATGGAAGAATGCAAGAGAGAACAACCTTCCCGTGAGGGTTTCCTTCCCTATGCGTGGGTAAGCAAATGCAGACACAGAGGAAAAATGGTTTAGACACCCCAGATCCCAATGAACTCAGGCGAAGGATGATAAAATGAGGAGCAAACCCCCAAACACGACTGACTTCTTCAACTTTAACTGCATGCGCCCAGGTCGACACTTGTCTTCCTGGAGCTGCATGCGTTTCCTTTTGCACACGTTGCCTCTCCCAGTACTTAGGATAAAAACACTCAACATGTCCATTTTAGCCTTCAAGAATTAATAATAAATATTATTCCCTTAGAGGTAATCCCCCTAGCTTAGCCCCTAGGCCCACACACTTATCCTCCTCCCTTACCCAACCTTGTGGAAGCTTAGTCCCCCATCACTCTTTCTTCGTGGTCGGTCTGCACGCAACGATGTTTATATTTTATTAATGATCTGCATAATTACATATACAAAATCAGGCTCCTCGCCTTTAACACCTAGGCTCTCCGACCTAATCACCAAATAAGCCTCTTAGCTTATTATAACTCGGCTCACCATCCTACAAAACATGTTTACAATACATAATATAATTGGGCTCATCCTTGGGGATATTACAATCCCCTCCCCTTATTTTTTCACTATCCTCAATGCAACTTTTACACAACATCAACAAGATTTCCAAAATATTCAAAAATATGCGAGTATTCTGCCCGCATAGCATCCTCATGCTCCCATGTCACGTCCTCAGGACCGTACCAGGTCCACTGGAGCTTTACAATCCCTATGGCTCAATTCTGGAGTTGCTTGCTCTTCCGATCCAATATGCGCACCAGATGCACTTGCAAGACGCCTTCTTGCTCCATCTGAATCACATTCCAATAGATTCCATGATTAGCATCAGGTATATATTTCTTAAGCAATGAAATATGACACATTATGTACAGTCATGGATGCAAGTAATGCAAGCATATATGCAATGTATATATATGTATATACGGGGAATTCTAATAACATTATAACCTGTATACGAATTACAAGATACATAGCATACAATGAATAGAGAATTGTACTTATCTTTTGATTGAGAAGGCCTTCCATATCACATGGTCTAGGCCAAGGTACCAAACCTCAGCAACACTCCAACCAACGATCTCTCTTCCCCACATGTTTGTCCCACCCCAGGAGTGTGCACCTTCACTGTCACACAGTCCATCGATTGTTACACCTCCCTTTCCTTGGGCTTCAACAACAAGCTGGACCGGAAGTCTTAGAGCATCATGGCTCGAGGAGTTCCAACTGCACTCAGAGGTCTCCAATCGACATCTTCCTCGAGCTATTCTTTGTAGTCAACATTCTAACTTTAATCAACATCATCTCATCTGCATCACCCACATGCAGTTATCATGAGAAAACATAAAAGAATTCATTTCGGAACTCCAACTTAGTTCAAAAAGGAATTCAACTTTTTTTCACAAAACAAGAAATTCCATTTCATAATTCTTCTTGGCTATTTCCATATTATGAATGCATCCATCCTTGTGGTTTTCCACAGGCACCAAACTGCATACCATTTTTCCTATAATGCTTCATCTTGCATACTTCCAACAATTGTCAATATTTCTTGTACATCATAATTCAATTGCAATATGTACAGAACCATATGCAGTGAACTTAGAATTGTCTGCATCTAGTAATTCAATTACAATTACCAAATGATTTAATAAAATAGAATGACTCGTCAGTCTATGCATATGCATGTTCACAGTAATATCTGTAAGTTCATTACTTCTTTTTATGAACAAGAAAATTTCCTGTAGTCAATGCTCATGTGACTACTAGACTTGCAACTTTCCTGTTGCAATGTCTAACACCTCCCTGAAATGTCCTCAACTTCATGAGTTAACAACATTTTAGTTGTTAGTAACAATTATTTCCATGCAATAATATATATGCATGTACTTACAAAAACTCATTCAATCAATGCATTTAGTATACAATTCTATCACTTACTATGCATGAGTACAATTCTCAATGCATACTATTCAGTGCACCTTGCATTTTACATAATGCTCTTTATCTCAGTCATGTATCTTGTTATTGCACAGTTTGTAGTTAGGATAAAATATGGATGAATAGAGATCAAACTGGGGTTACTGAACCAATCCCACCCACTGTCACCTAGATGGGAAGGTTATTTCTATTTAGGGAGGTAAGACCCAGGGGAGACGTCCTTGGTGACCTGGGGTTTTGAGAAGGCAAAATTTTATCAAGGCTAAGTGATAGTAATCCCCCTTACAAGTCACCACCTGATCAGAAAGTCCGGCTTATAGCCAATAAAGATAACCGGAAGTAATAACCAATAAGATCACCTGCCCGAGACAAAGCAACAATAAAATGATGCATATGAAATCTTTCTTAGTGGTTAGTACTTCATATAATCAATGACCTTTCTGATACCAAGCAATTGAGCAATAAATATTGACGAAGTCAATGTTTGTACGATAGAAATAGTTACAATATCACGTCTTCAATAAATGCTAAAGAAACTTGGCATGCAATGTAACAAATTAACACTTCATTAGATAATGCCTTAACCAACCATTCAATTTCTTATAGGTAAGACGATAGCTGCACAATGATGATAATAACAAAAGATGACAACAATAGTGAGTTAATAGGGTTAGTCTAGGCTAGGGTTAGAATAGTTAGGGTTTTGTTCAAAGTATTAAAAGCTGTTTTGATCATAGTACTCATAAGCTAGGCCTTAGATCAATGTGTTCCTAGGGTAAATGGAGTAAAAGGGAGGACGCAGAAGCTGAAGGATCAAAGGTGATAGTAAGACTAAGGACAGGAGGGTCAAGCCTTGAAGTGTTGTTATGGAAAGGCCTCAAGGACAAAACACTTGGGGAGAGAGACTCACTTTGGTGTAGGGGAACAAGGCCTCAGTGCTCTCTCCTCCTTCCTTAACTCAATGGAAAAAACAACTAGCTCAAAAGGTTACATAAAACTAAGACAAGAGGTTTTGCAGGCAACGTGTTGCTATAACAAGGCTTTACCAAGCAAACCATAGGGAAAATCGACGCATCAAGGTGTATGGGGAACTAGGCCTTGATGCGTTTTCTCCTTCTTAGCTTAAAACAAAATGTAAAACGGCTAGCATAGGAGAAGATAGATTTGAGTGTTGCTAAGGCAAGGCTCAATCCTATTCAGCATGAAAGAGTAGAGGGTTGCTAGAATAAGGGTCTCTCTCACTTCAACAAATGAAATGGCCAAAAATCTTAATGGGGACATGAGACAAGGACCTTCTATGTGTGCTTGTCCCCTAGGGTTTAAATCAGCAAAATTATAACCATAAATGCCATAGAAATAACACTACAACCATTCATTCAAGAAGTTTTGCAGAAATTTACTTACATTTAACCAAGAAATCAAGTAGCAAACCCTAGTTGTAACACCTTCCACCAAGATAAATGCAAAAAATGCTAATAAAAGACTTCCTTCAACAACTGCGCCTCAAAATTTCAGCCAAGAACTCCAAGTGTAGCGCAAATTTCATACCTCACTAATGAGTGAGTGAGAGATGATGAAAAAATGAGAGTAAAAACCCTCAATTTATACAGTACCATGACCTAATTTCACTTTTAGGTCATAAAAAGGCCGACAAGGCCAAAATACTAAAAATCATATTGTTTTACATTAAATGCTTAAAATTAAACCCTAATCAAGCTAAAGAGAGACGTCGTGCCCCTTTAGGGTGATGATAGCCCCTTCTAGGGAAAATGCAACATCCTGGAGCAAAACGTTAGCCCTCATTAGGCTTTTCCAACCTGCCACACGTGCCAAAACTACCCCAGCTGTCTCCCAAAGCGTCCATGCTGCTAGGTGATGTCATGGTCATGAAGGGTGATGTCCTAGGCCTTCCAAGGCCAATGTTCAACTGGCACAACCCACCTAGGTCAAGCTCTGTCGGGGTGCCTCTACAAGACGTCCTTCTTCTCTCCTGTGTAAACTCCTATGTCCGGTCTTTGCCCTTTGTTGGGGTCTCAACATCCATTTGGTGGGATCTTCAGCCCCATGGAGGTCCGAAATGATCATTTCCCCATGTGTATCGGTCCAATATGGTACCTGTCCATTAGGAATGATCATGCACATCAATAGCTACACCCTCCATGGGCTCACAAGTCACATGGATCATAGCAATGTCAATCACATATCATCATCAATATTATTAAACATGTGCATAAAACCCCTATTACCCAAGTTAAAATCTCAAAGAAAATATACAAGCTTGCAATACAAGTTTGGGGAAAGTGACAGGGCGTCCTATTGGGCTAGTGTCCACTGGAAGAGGAAAGTTTCTGAAAAAGAGTTCATCTGATCCATGTAAGTGGGTGATGTGGATAAGGGATGTCCTGACAATGAGTGTAGTGAGAGAAAGGGAGTGCAAAGTTTTAACTATGGGTTCCTTTGTAGAAGGCGAGTTGCACCTGTCCTGGATGCAATTTTTTCCAAGCCCAATTTATGCCTTTTATTCTTTATTCTTATTGATTTTCTTCAAGAAGCTAATTAGGGGACACTGCCTTGGCATGGTGACCAATGGTGGCAGTGTTACCCACAAGTACTTTCACAGAAATGAGAAGGTTGGCTCGTGATGAGACCCCCTTTCTCTTGGTCATGCAACTAAGAGTCACTACACTGGCGTGGTAACTAACTGCTAGTAGTGTCATACTGCTAGATACCCATGAACCTAATAGGCTAGATCATGATGAGACCCCCTATCCTCTGGCTAGGTCTTGTTTTTATTATTTTTTATGGGTCCCTCTTGTTTCTTGCTGAGAAGCCTTTTACTGCTTTCTCGGGGATCCATGGGAGAAGCATCTCAAGGTTCTATTTTTTAGGCTTTTATCTTTTGTGAGATTTCTTTTACCTTATGGGCCTTTAGCCCCTTCTTCCCACGAGGCAAGGTGCAATCCTCATATGATAGTTCAACCCAGTTCCCAGACAAGTGTAATGGGATAGATGAACGGGAAGCAAGATGAAAAAGTGGTGCTATGATGGGAGCAGATGATGGATTTTCATAAATCCTCCCAGTGGCAAGCCAAAACCTATAGACACAGGCTTACTAGGGCATCATGTCATTCCCCCCAGACATGGTCAAGTGGGAAAGCATAAGATCCAAGCGTTTGTTAGAAAAAAAAGTAATTAAATGAACATATTCAAAGGTTTTGAGGATCAAAGTGACACACACCATGATACCCGGACTCATTACCTCATGGAGCAAGAACCATCTTTGACATAAGACCAAGTCGATGGTGATGGATGTTGCTACTGCTGGTAAGGTAGAGGCACTGAAAGGGAGAAAATATGGGCCCTCCAGGGCCATGCTAAAGTTGATTCGGCTCTCGGTACTCCATGTCTCAGACCTATGGGCCTCGAGACATGATCTCCTAGTTATCCCTAAAAGTGGGGGATAACATATGGCTCCAACTCGGGGACATGTGCTCACTGTAGAGCGCATGAGAACCTCAACATCCCTGGCACAACCTGTTTACCTACTTGATATCAATAGCAATATTAGTAACCGGATGGGGTGGTAAAACCGCCCCAACATAAGTGTGAATGTGAAAGAAAACTAACATGCAATGCAAATGGTATAATACATGAATGAAAAAAATTCCTACCTACTTACCTGCACTTACCAGTGAAGTCAGGTCCCCCCACCCTGGTGGGGTTTGAGGAGGTGCCCGATGATTGGTAATGGGTGCCTTCTTCCTTCCAAAGTGGACAAATAATAAGAGTCATCAACTGATTCTCTTCCAACTTTGAATGGTCCCAACCACGATTGAGTGCTTCCTTTGACATTGGTTGGCTCTCCCTTTTGGGTATCCCACATCCACACTACGTCCCGTTCTTTGTACTTTCTGATCTTGTATTTATTTGTTCCTTGAACGACCTTGGTGTATTGTGCAGAGGGAGGGGGGTGGTATTCTGTTGTAAACACTTCCTGCTGGGATGAGTGAATCTGTACATCATCTTCTGCCTTTTTTAGTATCTTCATAGTCTCGGTTTCCTTGTCTTTGTACTTGTCCAGGAGTTGTTGGTATTCCTCTTTCTTAGGCCATTGAATCTGATCAAAGTCTTGTTCTATTGCAAAAGGCATATCTTTTGGAGAATACTAATGAAGAATTTGTATGATTTATTCATGCGCTTTGTCATCCTTGATGGGATCATTAGGCTCTTGCACATGATTCGTAGTTATGGGTACATTCAGGAGATGACCAATAGTTCCATCTTTCAAGGGTATATTCACATAAGTGAGGTCAATCTCAAGAGTACCACCGAGTTGTGAGGCAAACTTCCTAGACAATAAAATTACCCATACATCTAGGACGTCCACAACCACTATGTCCATGTGGATGATTTTCTTGGGGTATTCTTTAAGGACTTGGACATTCTCGATTACCTCATGTGTGGGTATGGATTTAGATTCAAAGACACACACATTCCTATATGGTCGTGCGAATTTCAACCCTATTTGTTGCATGAACTTGAGGGACATCATGTTAGCACCGACCCCTGAATCTAGTATGTAGTTGTTGAGGCTCTTGTTATTCATTATCAAGGTCATGAAGAAGGGAGGATGTTCATCATATTGGACCTTGAAGTGATTGGCTTGCAACATGATAGGAGGGTCCATGGGCCCATCCGATCCTTGGAAAAGTTGTCAAATCGTTCCTTTACATATGGGACTTTAATGACTTCTTTTAGGGGGATGGTTACATGCATCTTGGATAGTGCCCGTTCAAAGGAGAATTTCAAATCAACCCTTTCAGTTTGGATGTCTTAGGGAGAAGTATATCCAAAGGTGGGGATTTTGTTTGGGTAGTCAAAGGAATGGAGCTAGCTTGGTTTAGCTTTTTTCTTCTATACACTTGGAATTCTTGTTTTTTCAATTTCTCTTTTGATTCTTGGTCCAGGTTGTTTATTATTTCCATTCTATCCAACCTGGCTGCTTCTTTCATGCCCTCTTGATGCTCTTCAATGCTGATGTTTATTTGAGGGCCTTCTATGAAATGGCCTATATTGTTCTCTTGTTTGCGGCCATCATTGTTGTAGGGACATTTATGCTTCCAATGTGCTTCACTGCATTGTAAACACCAAGGATTTTCATCCACAACATTCGTAGGAGCTAAGGTGTTTGGAACCTCTTGGTCATTCTTTGGTTTATAGAATTGGTTCCCCTTTTGGAATTGAACTTTGTATGGGACTCTAGGTGCTTAGCTCTGGGACCTTTCCAAGTTGACAATTCTACTCATTATTAACTCTTGATTTTTTATCATGCCATCCACAGTAGCTTGTATTTTTTCCATGTTGGCACAAAGGTGAGAAGAGGGCTCAGTGTTGTAGAATATCTTAGGTTTAGTATCCATCTTCCCCCTCAGGTTTGTGAAAGCATCAATTTTGGATGAATGGAGGTTTCCTTCAATCTTGATGGCTAATTCTTGAGCTTCTTGGATGGATTGGGGGTTTTTGTCCCTGAGAAGATACCCTAATTGGCTAGTAAAAGACTTGGTGTAAATATAAACAAGATAATCACCGCTTGGATGATGGATTACAGGGATCTTTTGCAACAAAGTTTCAAACCTAGTATGGAATTCTCGAATAGATTCATTCTCATGTTTCCAAAGAGAGTTCAATCTGGTAAGAAGCATGTTGGGGTCTTCTTTGATGCTCCATCTCTTGAGAAAGGCTTCTTCTAGTTTGTCCATAGTTTTAATACTGCCATCAGGTAGGCTGAGATACCAACGTCTTGAAGCATTAAGGAGGATAACAGAGAAAAATTCATGACTAGGTCTTCAACATCATCACTAATGGGGTGAAGCTGAAAAAATGCCCAAAACTTGTTCATGTGGTCTTCAGCATTCACTGCATCAGTACCGATAAACTTAGGCAACCACTTTTCATACTTGGGAGGCATTTTCCTAGGGTAGCCTGGTATAGCTGACATGTCTAGCGGTTTGAAAAGAGTAGATGACCATTGTCTTTGGTTGTTAGCTGGGTTCATTGTATTGGTCTGAGACACTGAGATAGACATGGTTTTCAAAGGAAGACTCCATCCAAAAAGTGATTGTACAACTGGAGAGTTTCGGGGAGGCTTTCTTTTGAAGGATAGAGGAGGATTATTGTATCTCCTTGTAGTTTGTGGAGTCACCAGATAATTTGCTTGAAACTATAAAAATGATAAGGGAAAACACCCTAAGTGGAGTCGCCAGGTAAACTTGTAAGATAAATATTCTAGAGGCAAGGCTTACCGAAAAGTGTCGTCTGAGGAAGGTTTGACTCAGTGTTCCTCGACAACGGCACCAAAATGTTATCGCACAGTTTGTAGTGACGATAAAAGATGGACGAATAGAGATCAAACTGGCATAACTGAACCAATTCCACCCACTGTCACCTCTATGGGAAGGTTCTTTCTACTTATGGAGGTAAGACCTAAGGGAGACGTCCCCGGTGACCTGGGGTTTTGAGAAGGAAAACGTTTAGCAAGGCTAAGTGATAGTAATCCCCCTCACAAGTCACCACCTGATCAGAAAGTTTGGCTTATATCCAATAAAGATAACCAGAAGTAATAACCAATAAGATCACATGCTCGAGACAAAGCAACAATAAAATGATGCATATGCAAGCTTGCTTGCTAGTTAGTACTTCATATAATCAATGACCTTTCTGATAACAAGCAATTGAGCAATAAATATTGACGAATCTGGTCTCTTCCCTCTGCTAGGGTCTCAACATCCATCTGGTGGGCTCTTCAGCCCCATGGAGGTCCGAACTGATCATCTCCCCATGTGTACCAGTCTAATATGGTACCTGTCCATCGGACATGATCCTGCACATCAACAACTACGCCCTCCATGGGCTCATAAGTCATAGGTATCATAGCAATGTCAATCACATATCATCATCAATATTATTAAACATGTGCATAAAACCCCTATTACCCCAGTTAAAATCTCAAAGACGTTATACAAGCCTGCAATACAAGTTTGGGGAAAGTGACAGGGCGTCCTATTGGGCTAGTGTCCATTGGAAGAGGAAAGTTTATGGAAAAGACTTCATCTGAGCCATGTAAGTGGGTGATGTGGATAAGTGATGTCTTGACAATGGGTGCAGTGAGAGAAAGGGAGTGAAAAGTTTTACCTGTTGATGCCTTTGTAGAAGGTGAGCTACACCTGTCCTGGATGCAATTTTTTACAAGCCCAATTGATGCCTTTTATTCTTTATTGTTATTTTTTTTTCTTCAAGAGGCTAATCAGGGGACATTGCTCTGGCATGGTGACTAGTGGTGGCAGTGTTACCCACAAGTACTTTCATAGAAATGAGAAGGTTGGCTCGTGATGAGACCCCCTTTCTCTTGGCCATGCAACCAAGAGTCACTACCCTGGCGTGGTAACCGACTGCTAGTAGTTTCATATTGCTAGATACCCATGGACCTAATAGGCTGGCTCGTGATGAGACCCCCTATCCTCTGACTAGGTCTTGTTTTTATTATTTTTTATGGGTCCCTCTTGTTTCTTGCTAAGAATCCTTGTACTTCTTTCTCGGGGATCCCTAGGCGAAGCATGTCGAGGTTCTATTTTTTAGGCTTTTATCTTTTTCCAGCTTGATTTTACCTTTTGGGCCTTTAGCCCCTTCTTTCCACGATGCAAGGTGCAATCCTCAGATGATAGGTCAACCCAGTGCCCGGACAAGTGTAATGGGATAGATGAGTGGGAAGCAAGATGAAAAAGTGTTGCTATGATGGGAGCGGACGATGGATTTTCAGAAATCCCCCTAGTGGAAACCAAAACCTACAGACATAGGCTTACTAGGGCATCCTGTCATTCTCCCCAGACATGGTCAAGTGGGCAAGCATAAGATCCAAGCATTTTTTAGAAACAAAATGAATTAAATGCACATATTCAAAGGTTTTGAGGATCAGAGTGACACATACCATGAAACCCAGGCTCATTACCTCATGGAGCAAGAACCATCTTTGACACAAGACCAAGTCGATGGTGATGGATGTTGTTGTTGCTGGTAAGGTAGAGGCGCTGAAAGGGAGAAAATATGGGCCCTTCAGGACCATGCTAAAGTCGATTCGACTCTCGGTACTCCATGTCTCGGACCTGTGGGCCTCGAGACATGATCTCCTAGTTATCCGTAAAAGTGGGGGATAACACATCTCACCATCCATAAGTTGGAATTTTGGCCAATGTGTTGACACATTCTCCACACACTTCCAATTGTCTTCCTAATTAATTGGATGCCTTCCTTTTCGACCCGAACACTACACCAAGAATATAATTATGTGGTGTTCATTAGTGTTAGAAAAAAGGTTGCAGTCCAAGTTTTATTTACAGGTAGGAAGCTTTTAGTACCTCTGTGGCTCATAACCTTTCCATATCCGTACCTTGCCATATCCAACCATGTCCTACTCTCATACATGACTAGCTTACTGGCATTCATTCCTATAACAAGTTCTTATCTTTTAATTCTTTGGTTATTACTCCATAATCAAATTAACATGACATTCTACTATGTCAGTGTGTGCATTCAGAAGCTAAAACTTTGAATTAGTACATGCCTCCAGCCTTTACCATATCCAGTGGTATGCATTCAATAATAATCATGTGATTTTATAAAATAACTATGGCTGTGGAAATTCTTACCTAAATTTCCTTTCAACAATTATGCAAAAAGAGTAATAAAAACTCATACCTGCATGAATGCCATTAATAAATTTTATACTACCTGAAAGTCTGATGGAAGTAGAAGATTTCATGTTTCTTTTATCAAACTTATAACCAACACTTCAGCACTCTGTTGCTTCCTTCCATATGCAACAACATCACCAACAACACTTGCAAACATGCAAGCATTCTTTCCTCTAGTTGACTCAACAAGTCGTAACATACTTGCTGCCACAAAAATTGCAACAAATTCCTTCTCCCTATACAAATTTTCCTTGCTGAACCAAGAAGTCTTCAATTCTTCCCAGAGTCCTGAATCTTCTTGTGCTCTCAATGTAGTCACTGTACATGACTATTTCTTCCCTAAGCACTTTCGACATAGTGCCCCTACCTCAGCGGGGTCTGCTGACCTCCTGGTCGAAGGATCTTTCAAAATTCTGAGTCGCATTAACTCTTCAAGCTTGTGATTGAACCCAAAACAATTATACATAGGCCACCTTTTCTCCTTTATGCACAGGTCCTGACAGACCCGCGGGCTTATTCCTGAACGCTTCCAAAACTCCAAGTTTCAGGCGCTAGCCCCTTTTTCATTAGCCCCTTCCTTCATAAGACCTTGGGCCATGACCTCATGGAAAACTGTGATTGCGAGCGTGGGCAAGAGTGGTTTTAGGCCAACCCGTTTTTCTTCCCGCAATTCACCTCCAGCTGCCACACATCACTTTGTTAAAACTGTGGTATAAATTGCGGCCCGCTCTCATATTTTTAACATCCGAGCAAGTTCTGGCCCTGCAATCCAGCTCGTCCATTGATTTCCAATCCCTTGGCGATTATTCGCGATCAACAATTGCTATCTATCCTCCCTTTTGTACCTTCTTTCCTCCTTCCACACGCGATCCCAAATCTACACGATCTGTCGACACGTAGCTCCCTTCCAAATCAACGGCTACGATTGATTCTGGCTCTCTGGCCCTCGAGAGTTTCAACTCTCAATTGTATTATTTTCCTCGTATGACAATCTTCCAGAGTGGAATATCTATTGACACTTGTCCTCAACAATCGAACAGTTCTGATGAACTCTGGCTCTCCGACCTTCGGAAGTTCTCACATCTCCAAACACACAAATCTCTGGAGTGAATTTCCCCAGAGTGACAGATCTTCTACCACGCGTCCTCTCCAAATCCGCGACCTTGATTCTCTTCGAGACTTCGGCTCTTTCCGACCAAGACCAGATCAACGGTCCTTCGACCTCCTCCTTGATCAACGATTGAGATCTCCTTCAGGACTTCGACACTTTCATCCTCTGTTTTCCTCCGGAGTGCTCCATACCCGGAGTTCCAGATATGGCACCACGCATCCCCTTTTAGATCAATGGTTGTCCAACGGAGTGAGTCTCCATCCTCCACATGTCTCCTCACAGATCAACAATCCACGTTCCTTCCTTCAGATCAACGACCAAGATTTACTTCGGTTGTTTCTCCTCCTCCTTTTCCACAAACTTTCAAAGTTGTGGATCTTACGCCACCTGTCCTCCTTGACGATGCACAGTCCCAAATCACTTCGTGACTTTGGGACATTGGAAAGTCCACTTCTCCTGTGCACACAAGGGTTAAGTCTTGTGCACTTACCTCCAGATCCAACAATTGTTGGTCCTTTGCGCTTAGAACTAACGGATGGGATCCGTTCCTCTTCTCTGTGCTTCCTTTGTTCTGTTGGACGTTGATCTAATGGTTTAGGATCCTCCCCACAACCGATATGATGGTTTTTTTTTCTCCTCCTCCTGAGCTTTTGACTTCTTCCACCTTGGAAGATTTTTTCAGTTTTCAAAGGCTTCAACCTTTGACCTTTCTCTTGTGACTCCTTGCGGACAATGTGCACTCCTTGCACTCAAAACCTCAAAGAAGAGAAACAATTGAAATTTGTTCAATACTTCACCAGTTTACGCATTTAAACCAATCTGATTTAAGAAAACATTCAGATTTCATTTTCTTTCTGAACTCTTCTCTGCTCTGTAATCATTTTCGGGCACTAGCCCCTTTCTCTAAGTCCCCAACCCATGCGACCATGGGTCGTGACCAAGCGCTAGATCAATAGGCGCTTACTCAGGGCTTCGACCTTTGGCTTCAGAAGATTTCCAAGCACCACACAACAATCTCTTGGAGTTCAGATTACCGAACTTGTGACGTAGGGCGTATCAACCGTCCATGTCTACTCAACATTCGACGACTGACATTTACTATGGAACCTCAAGTGTCGGTCTTCAAGACTTTGGAGCTTCGAAGGATCTCGCATCCACACATCCGAACTGTTAATCTCCAAACATTCCCAATCACCTTTGGTGACGTCATTACGTCACATCACTTAACGTTTTCCAATTGCGGGGGCATGCAACGGTGGTTTGGAGAAACCCGCCTTTCATCCCTCAATTCTTCTGACGTTGGCACGTGAAACTAGGGTTTGGATTGCGAGACCGCCTTGGAGAATTAACTCCCGTGCAACTTGGGTCCCTGCAGTGCCTTCTGGTCATCGATATTGATGTATTGTGATCAATGCCAGTGTGGGTCCTTCGACCTTTAACTTCATTATGTAACCTCGGGTCCCACTAACCATGCTCATACGGAGTGTCACATGGAGCAATACTAGAGGCTGACTTGTGGTCCAATCAGATTGTTGTCACACGTCATGTTCCATATGGAATTTCAATCTTCTAGGGGTTCGGAACCCACTTATATGTGGCACACAACCCATGTGTCCACGTCAATCCAAGTGACGTCATCATGACTCACTACTTCAACTCTTCGGGAGATTTCTCCCTTCACTACTGCGTTTGACCTTTTTAACATTGGCTTTATCCAACGATCGAGCTCTCCTCTCTAGATCTACGGTGTAGATCCATTTCGAGGCTTCGAAAGTTTGTGCATCAACACATCTCTCTTCTCCCGATCATCGAACTCCGAAATTATGATTTTCTGTGAGATATAACGGTCAGGCTTCTCAAGAAAAATTGACACAAAAGTAAAATAACAAGACAAAATATGACATAATCAAGAAAAGAGATTAAAGAGTGTTGGTTTTAGAAGAATATCTTCTACCTAGTTTTCCAAAGTCTCCATAACAACTTCCATAGTGTACATTTCTAAATTTGGTCAGTCCAAAGAGCATGAGCTTCAACTACAATAGCCACTAGTTTCAATGATGATGAGTGTGTGATGTCCATAACCTCTTCCTTAATCATAGCAATGACATTGATGGGAAGAGTACCCAATAAAGAGAGAGACGAAGGGAGAGGGGTATGGAAGAATCTCCCGTGGTATATGCAAATAGTCCACAAACCTATTAACCATGGAAGACAAAGACCCCGATTTGTATCCACCTCAAGATATTTCCTTTGGTGATTTGCATGAAGACAATTACCTCCTCTTCAAATTCCATAAGTACCAACAACTGGGTGGTGGTTTCCACTGTGCATCAATCCCTCACATTATTCTCTATTTGAGCCTTAGGATTCCAATAATCCTGCTAGCATGTCTATTTCATGGAGGAATTCATAATAGAGCATTGAACCTTGACCACCTCTTTCTCACAATGATTAACCCATTGTCTCACGTCCTCCAATTAACACAATACACAACAATTTCTTTGTGACAGTGGGCCATTGCTTCCACTGAAGAATGAACACTTGTATTCAACAATCGGTAGGGCAACATTGGATTCTTTAATAGACAAAAACCCCACCCTATCATCTTGAATTCGAGTCACTTGGCTTGATTCCAATGCACCACATAGATTGGAATGTGAATTGGAACAAAATACAACAAACCCAACAAGAAGAGCCATTTCTATTAACCCACACATAGGAGGTGACCTCCTTGTCATACTTTGCATTATCACAAACGTTGATGAGAAATGACGAACGAGTAATGTTGTCTAGGTGAATCTTAACTTCAAATTCACTCCCACTTGCACAAGAATACACTTGTTAACATATGATCCCCTCGATTTACCACAAATTATGTTCATGGGATGGATTTGAATGTTGTGCCCCCCTCATTTATGACTTTTGTTCCTTCACTCATGCGTACACTCAAGTTTTCTTGGTGATTGCCTCTTTTATTTTGAGTTCTTAGAACCTAAAGAAATTCTAGCTACTCAAAGTCTTACGCTAAGTTGAGGATCGCTAAATGGGATGAGCAAGGGCAATATTTTTTGGGGGGGAGAATGCCAAAACTAGGGATTGAATAATAATGGACGAGTCCCCCAACATTATAGTAGCATCAATCCCATGGTTTTTTAAGCATAATTAAACCTTGATAAACTTTAATGGTTTTTGCTTTGTTATTGGATGTTATGCAAGGAGCCCATGCAAACTTTGATTTCTTTTGTCTCTCAGGACAATACATGCCCCCCCACTCCTATCGCCCCTGGGTTTCCTTTTGACGCTCCATTGAAGAAAAATACTGTGTTGTTTTCTATATGATCTCCATTTTCGAAATTCTCAATCCCCCAACTTTAGTTTCCACTTGTAGCATTGATTTGGTTTTCTTAATTGGAACTTGAGAAGTTTTGGAAATTATATGATGAGAGTTTCCAACATTGACTTTTCTTCAACTTCACATAAATATGGATTGGATTCCCCCATGCCATAAGAGTGAATTGTCTCAAATAATAACCCCCTCGCTTGGTTTTCTGGGGCATATAAGGTTCCATACGAAAAATGAGTCGATTTTGATATAGCCATATTTTCCAAGCAAGAAATTTTGGCATTGTTATCCCCATTTTGTGGCTAATTAAGGAGATTATGTCTCGAGGCCCTCAGGTTGTAGATATGGAGTGCTAAGAGACTATATGACCAAAATTACCCTTTTACACAGTTGGAAACCCCTCTCACCACCACAGATGGTCACATATTTCCAGATGGAATCCACCACATCAGCTGGCTTCCGAAAGGCAATGGGCCTTGCTCCATGAGGTACAAGTCAGTATTATGGTGAGCATGATTTCAACAATAAATCCAATTGAGTATTTTGTATCTTAGAGTTCTCTAGATTTCATGATATATGCTTGGACATTATGCCTTTTTCCCTGCTTCACCTTGGTGGTTAATATTGTGCCCTAGTAAGTGGTTTTCCTTGGGGATGGGTTTGCTACTAGGAACTCCCTTAAAGAGCCATTGTATCATTCCTCACCATACTTACCACTTTCCATCATTGTTCCCCTCCATTTTCTTATCTCTTGGGACTTTAGGGTGTATTGACCCAAGAAGGGGCTGTCCTATAACATCCCCAACCACCAACATGTCGGGAAATGCCACTACTTAGAGGCTTCACTTAGCTCCGATACCAAACTGTAGCATCCATGACCAACACAGAGACCGAGTAATGTTACCACTGCGGAATATACACTTATATAATATATGTGTTTTAATGAATTAAAACACTTAATCACAATAATCACAGAATTACTGATACCATACTGAATCAATAGAATTAACAGTAGTTCATATATGAAACGAAATACATGATAACATTCAAGCATCACAGACATGCATAACATATAATTTAAGCACAGACTGATACTTATCTTTTCAACTGGAGTAACACCACCAACTACGTGCAGACCTTCCACGAACCTCCCATCCATAGACCACGATGCTCATCACGCTTAGCAATGGGTCACCCCCAAGATGGGACGAAGCTCCACCCAGGGCAAGGGATTCCTAGACTAGGCCGAGGTTACAGGAAACTACACAGTGCAACTGGAAGGATTCTCTCCAGGAGCCTTCTTACGCCCACTACTCACAAACTCTTATTCCCCACATGCATGTTCCACCTGGGAGTATACACCTTCACTGTCACACAGTCCATCGACTGCTTCACCTCCCTCTCAGGGTCTCGGCAACAGGACAGATCAGGAATTCTCAGAGTTCCGTGGCTTGTGCTGGACTGTCACTGGGAGAAAACCACTTCACAACAAACTCTCTCACTTGGAGAGAGCTTCTCACAGGCCTGACAACCTGCCTCTTCTACCAGTTTCAACTCAATTCCCGCAAGGTGAGGATAACATCAACAACAATAGCAATTCGATTAACTCACGGTGATAACAGCAACAAGAATTTGGGTATGGAAATAAAAAAACAACAACAATCCACACTAAGACACAACACGGTTGAGACATTTACAGGGTACTCGAACTTCACGAGAGACACAACTCAGTCCATGAGTTTGCCACTAGTTTCAGGGTGCGTGATAAGGAATAAACGCAGAGGTCGATCACAGAGCTAAACAAAATTCATGAAGGATGGGGAATGGAAAAGTGATTCAGGTGGAGGATGGAAGAATGCAGGAGCGAACAACCTTCCCGTGAGGGTTTCCTTCCCTGTGCGTGGGTAAGCAAATGTAAAATGAACTCAGGCAGAGGATGGTAAAATGAGGAGAAAAACGCAACACGACTGACTTCTTTAGCTTTAACTGCATGCGCCCAGATCGACACTTGTCTTCCTGGAGCTGCATGCGTTTCCTTTTGCACATGTTTCCTCTCCCAATACTTAGGATAAAAACACTCAACACTTAGCATGTCCATTTTAGCCTTCAAGAATTAATAATAAATATTATTCCTTTAGAGGTAATCCCCCTAGCTGAGCCCCTAGGCCCACACACTTAGCCTCCTCCCTTAACCAACCTTGTGGAAGCTTATCCCCCCATCACTCTTTCTTCGTGGTCGGTCTGCACGCAATGATGTTTATATTTTATTAATGATCTGCATAATTACATATACAAAATCAGGCTCCTGACCTTTAACACCTAGGCTCTCCGACCTAATCACCAAATAAGCCTCCTAGCTTATTATAACTCGATTCACCAGCCTACAAAACATGTTTACAATACATAATATAATTGGGCTCATCCTTGGGGATATTACAATCCCCTCCCCTTATTTTTTCACTGTCCTCAGTGCAACTTTTACACAACATCAACAAGATTTCCAAAATATTCAAAAATATGCGAGTATTCTACCCGCATAGCATCCTCATGCTCCCATGTCACGTCCTCGGGACCGTACCAGGTCCACTGGACCTTTACAATCCCTATGGCTCGATTCTAGAGCTTCTTTCTCTTCCGGTCCAATATGCGCACTGGATGCACTTGCAAGACGCCTTCTTGCTCCATCTGAATCACATTCCAATAGATTCCATGATTAGCATCAGGTATATATTTCTTAAGCAATGAAATATGAAACACATTATGTACAGTCATGGATGCAGGTGATGGAAGCATATATGGAATGTATATATATGTATATACGGGCAATTCTAATAACATTATAACCTGTATACAAATTACGAGATACATAGCATACAATGAATAGAGAATTGTACTTATCTTTTGATTGAGAAGGCCTTCCATATCACATGGTCTAGGCCAAGGTACCAAACCTCAGCAACACTCCAACCAATGGTCTCTCTTCCTCACATGCCTGTCCCACTCCAAGAGTGTGCACCTTCACTGTCACACAGTCCATCGACTGTTACACCTCCCTTTCCTTGGGCTTCAACAACAATCCGGACCAGAAGTCTTAGAGCACCATGGCTCAAGGAGTTCCAACTGCCCTCAGAGGTCTCCAATCGACATCTTCCCCAAGCTATTATTTGTAGTCAACATTCTAACTTTAATCAACATCATCTCATCTGCATCACCCACATGCAGTTATCATGAGAAAACATAAAAGAATTCATTTCGGAACTCCAACTTAGTTCAAAAAGGAATTCAACTTTTTTTCACAAAACAAGAAATTCCATTTCATAATTCTTCTTGGTTGTTGCCATATTATGAATGCATCCATCCTTGTGGTTTTCCACAGGCACCAAACTGCATACCATTTTTCCTATAATGCTTCATCTTGCATACTGCCAACAATTGTCAGTATTTCTTGTACATCATAATTCAATTGCAATATGTACAGAACCATATGCAGTGAACTTAGGATTGTCTGCATCTAGTAATTCAATTACGATTACCAAACGATTTAATAAAATAGAATGACTCATCATTCTATGCATATGCATGTTCACAGTAATATCTGTAAGTTCATTACTTCTTTTTATGAACAAGAAGATTTCCTGTAGTCAATGCTCATGTGACTATTAGACTTGCAACTTTCCTGTTGCAATGTCTAACACCTCCCTGAAATGTCCTCAACTTCATGAGTTAACAACATTTAAGTTGTTAGTAACAATTATTTCCATGCAATAATATATATGCACGTACTTACAAAAACTCATTCAATCAATGCATTTAGTATACAATTCTATCACTTACTATGCATGAGTACAATTCTCAATGCATACTTATTCAATGCATCTTGCATTTTACATAATGCTCTTTATCTCAGTCATGTATCTTGTTATCACACGGTTTCTAGTTAGGATAAAAGATGGATGAATAGAGATCAAACTGGGGTAACTGAACCAATCCCATCCACTGTCACCTAGATGGGAAGGTTATTTCTATTTAGGGAGGTAATACCTAGGGGAGACGTCCCCGGTGACCTGGGGTTTTGAGAAGGTAAAATTTTATCAAGGCTAAGTGATAGTAATCCCCCTTACAAGTCACCACCTGATCAGAAAGTCCGACTTATAGCCAATAAAGATAACCAGAATTAATAACCAATAAGATCACCTGCTCGAGACAAAGCAACAATAAAATGATGCATATGCAAGCTTTCTTGTTGGTTAGTACTCCATATAATCAATGACCTTTCTGATACCAAGCAATTGAGCAATAAATATTGACGAAGTCAATGTTTGTACGATAGAAATAGTTACAATATCACTTCTTCAATAAATGCTAAAGAAACTTGGCATTCGATGTAACAAATTAACACTTCATTAGATAATGCCTTAACCAACCATTCAATTTATTATAGGTAAGACGATAGTTGCACAATGATGATAATAACAAAATATGACAATAGTGAGTTAATAGGGTTAGTCTAGGCTAGGGTTAGAATAGTTAGGGTTTTGTTCAAAGTATTAAGAGTTGTTTTGATCATAATACTCATAAGCTAGGCCTTAGATCAGTGTGTTCCTAGGGTAAATGGAGTCAAAAGGAGGACGCAGAAGATGACAGATCAAAGGTGATAGTAAGACTAAGAATGGGAGGGTCAAGCCTTGAAGTGTTGTTATGGAAAGGCCTCAAGGACAAAACACTTGGGGAGAGAGACTGACTTTGGTGTAGTGGAACTAGGCCTCGATGCTCTCTCCTCCTTCCTTAGCTCAATGGAAAAAACGACTAGCTCAAAAGGTTACATAAAACTAAGACAAGAGGTTTTGCAGGCAACGTGTTGCTATAGCAAGGATTTACCAAGCAAACCATAGGGAAAATCGACACATCAAGGTGTAGGGGAACTAGACCTTGATGTGTTTTCTCCTTCTTAGCTTAAAACAAAATGTAAAATGGCTAGCATAGGAGAAGATAGATTTGAGTGTTGCTAAGGCAAGGCTCAATCCTATTCAGCATGAAAGAGTAGAGGGTTGCTAGAGTAAGGCTCTATCTCACTTCAACAAATGAAATGGCCAAAAATCTTAATGGGGACATGAGACAAGGACCTTCTATGTGTGCTTGTACCCTAGGGTTTAAATCAACAAAATTATAACCATAAATGCAATAGAAATAACACTACAACCATTCATTCAAGAAGTTTTTCAAAAATTTACTTACATTTAACCAAGAAATCAAGTAGCAAACCTAGTTGTAACACCTTCCACCAAGATAAATGCCAAAAATGCCAATAAAAAATTTCCTTCAACAACTGCGCCTCAAAATTTCAGCCAAGAACTCTAAGTGTAGCACAAATTTCAGACCTCACTAATGAGTGAGTGAGAGATGATGAAAAAATGAGAGTAAAAACCCTCAATTTATACAGTACCATGACCCAATTTCACTTTTAGGTCATAAAAAGGCCGACAAGGCCAAAATACTAAAAATCATATTGTTTTACATTAAATGCTTAAAATTAAACCCTAATCAAGCTAAAGAGAGACGTTGTGCCCCTTTAGGGTGACGATATCCCCTTCTAGGGCAAATGCAACATCCTGGAGCAAAACATTAGCCCTCATTAGGCTTCTCCAACCCGCCACACGTGCCAAAACTACCCCAGCTGTCTCCCAAAGCGTCCATGGTGCTAGGTGACGTCATGGTCATGAAGGGTGACGTCCTAGGCCTTCCAAGGCCAATGTTCAACTAAAAAGGGCACAACCCACCTAGGTCAATCTCTGTCGGGGTGCCTCTGCAAGATGTCCTTCTTCTCTTCTGTGTAAACCCCTCTGTCCAGTCTTTGGCCTCTGTTGGGGTCTCAACATCCATCTGGTGGGCTCTTTAGCCCCATGGAGGTTCGGACTTATCATTTCCCCATGTCTATCGGTCCAATATGGTACCTGTCCATCGGGAATGATCCTGCACATCAATAGCTACACCTTGCATGGGCTCATAATTCACATGGATCATAGCAATGTCAATCACATATCATCATCAATATTATTAAACATGTGCATAAAACCCCTATTACCCAAGTTAAAATCTCAAAGACATTATACAAGCTTGCAATACAAGTTTGGGGAAAGTGACAGGGCGTCCTATTGGGCTAGTGTCCACTGGAAGAGGAAATTTTCTGGAAAAGAGTTCATATGATCCATGTAAGTGGGTGATGTGGATAAGGGATGTCCTGACAATGGATGTAGTGAGAGAAAGGGAGTGAAAATTTTTACCTGTGGGTGCCTTTGTAGAAGGCGAGTTGCACCTGTCCTGGATGCAATTTTTTCCAAGCCCAATTTATGCTTTTTATTCTTTATTCTTATTGCTTTTTCTTCAAGAAGCTAATCAGGGGACACTGCCCTGGCATGGTGACCAATGGTGGCAGTGTTACCCAAAAGTACTTTCACAAAAATGAGAAGGCTGGCTCGTGATGAGACCCCCTTTATCTTGGTCATGCAACCAAGAGTCACTACACTGGTGTGGTAACTAACTGCTAGTAGTGTCATACTGCTAGATACCCATGGACCTAATAGGCTAGCTCGTGATGAGACCCCTTATCCTCTAACTAGGGCTTGTTTTTATTATTTTTTATGGGTCCCTCTTGTTTCTTGCTGAGAAGCCTTTTACTGCTTTCTCGTTGATCCATGGGCGAAGCATCTCGAGGTTTTATTTTTTAGGCTGTTATCTTTTGCGAGCTTTCTTTTACCTTTTGGGCCTTTAGCCCCTTCTTCGCACAAGGCAAGGTGCAATCCTCAGATGATAGGTCAACCTAGTGCCCATACAAGTGTAATGGGATAGATGAGTGGGAAGAAAGATGAAAAAGTGGTGCTATGACGGGAGCAGATGATGGCTTTTCAGAAATCCCCCCAGTGGAAAACCAAAACCTATAGACACAGGCTTACTAGGGCATCCTGTCATTCCCCCTAGACATGGTCAAGTGAGAAAGCATAAGATCCAAGCATTTGTTAGAAACAAAAGTAATTAAATGCACATATTCAAAGGTTTTGAGGATCAGAGTGTAACACACCATGATACCCAGACTCATTACCTCATGGAGCAAGAACCATCTTTGACACAAGATCAAGCCGATCGTGATGGATGCTGCTGCTGCTGGTAAGGTAGAGGCACTAAAAGGGAGAAAATATGGGTTGTCCAGGGCCATGCTAAAGTCGATCCGTCTCTCAGTACTCCATGTCTAGGACCTGTGGGCCTCGAGACATGATCTCCTAGCTATCCCTAAAAGTGGGGGATAACATCTGGCTCCAACTCGAGGACATGTGCGCACTGTAGAGCGCATGAGAACCTCAACATCTCTGGCATAACCTGTTTACCTTCTTGATCTCAATAGTAATATTAGTAACCGGATGGGGTGGTAAAACCGCCCCAGCATATATATATATATATATATATATATATATATATATATATATATATATATATATATATATATAAGACTGAAATAAATCAATCATAAGTGTGAATGTGAAAGAAAAATAACATGCAATGCAAATGGTATAATACATGAATGAAAAAAATGCCTACCTACTTACTTGCACTTACCTGTGAAGTCAGGTGCCCCACCCTGGTGGGGTTTGAGGAGGTGCCCGATGATTGGTAATGGGTGCCTTCTTCCTTCCAAAGTGGACAAATAATAAGAGTCGTCAACTGATTCTCTTTCAACTTTTAAAGGTCCCAGCCACGATTGAGTGCTTCCTTTGACATTAGTTGGCTCTCCCTTTTGGGTATCCCACATCCACACTACGTCCCATTCTTTGTACTTTCTGATCTTGTATTTATTTGTTCCCTGGACGAACCTGGTGTATTGTGCAGAGGGAGGGGGGTGGTATTCTGCTGTAAACACTTCCTGCTGGGATGAGTGAATCTGTACATCATCTTTTGCCTTTTTTAGTATCTTCATAGTCTCGGTTTCCTTGTCTTTGTACTTTTCCAGGAGTTGTTGGTATTCCTCTTTCTTAGACCATTGAATCTGATCAAAGTCTTGTTCTGTTGCAAAAGGCATATCTTTTGGAGAATACTCATGAAGACTTTGTATGATTTATTCATGTGCTTTGTCATCCTTGATGGGATCATTAGGCTCTTGCACATGAGTCGTAGTTCTGGGTACATTCAGGAGACGACCAATAGTTCCATCTTTCAAGGGTATATTCACATAAGTGAGGTCCATCTCAAGAGTACCACCGAGTTGCAAGGCAAACTTCCTAGACAATAAAATTACCTATACATCTGGGACGTCCACGACCACTATGTCCATGTGGATGATTTTCTCGGGGTATTCTTTAAGAAAAACTTGGACATTCTCGATTACCCCATGTGTGGGTATGGCTTTAGATTCAAATCCACACACATTCCTATAAGGTCGTGCGACTTTCAACCCTATTTGTTGCATGAACTTGAGGGACATCATGTTAGCACCGACCCCTGAATCTAGTATGTAGTTGTTGAGGCTCTTGTTATTCATTATCAAGGTCATGAAGAAGGGAGGATGTTCATCATATTGGACCTTGAAGTGATTGGCTTGCAACATGATAGGAGGGTCCATGGGCCCATCCGATCCTTGGAAAAGTTGTCAAATCGTTCCTTTACATATGGGACTTTAATGACTTCTTTTAGGGGGATGGTTACATGCATCTTGGATAGTGCCCGTTCAAAGGAGAATTTCAAATCAACCCTTTCAGTTTGGATGTCTTAGGGAGAAGTATATCCAAAGGTGGGGATTTTGTTTGGGTAGTCAAAGGAATGGAGCTAGCTTGGTTTAGCTTTTTTCTTCTATACACTTGGAATTCTTGTTTTTTCAATTTCTCTTTTGATTCTTGGTCCAGGTTGTTTATTATTTCCATTCTATCCAACCTGGCTGCTTCTTTCATGCCCTCTTGATGCTCTTCAATGCTGATGTTTATTTGAGGGCCTTCTATGAAATGGCCTATATTGTTCTCTTGTTTGCGGCCATCATTGTTGTAGGGACATTTATGCTTCCAATGTGCTTCACTGCATTGTAAACACCAAGGATTTTCATCCACAACATTCGTAGGAGCTAAGGTGTTTGGAACCTCTTGGTCATTCTTTGGTTTATAGAATTGGTTCCCCTTTTGGAATTGAACTTTGTATGGGACTGTAGGTGCTTGGCTTTGGGACTTTTCCAAGTTGACAATTCTACTCATTATTAACTCTTGATTTTTTATCATGCCATCCACAATAGCTTGTAGTTTTTCCATGCTGGCACAAAGGTGAGAAGAGGGATAAGTGTTGTATAATATCTTAGAATTAGTATCCATCTTCCCCCTCGGGTTTGTGAAAGGATCAAATTTGGATGAATGGAGGTTGCCTTCAATCTTGATGGATAATTCTTGAGCTTCTTGGATGGATTGGGGGTTTTTGTCCCTGAGAAGATACCCTAATTGGCCAGTAAAAGACTTGGTGTAAATATAAACAAGATAATCACCGCTTGGATGATGGCTTACAGGGATCTTTTGCAACAAAGTTTCAAACCTAGTATGGAATTCCTGAATAGATTCATTCTCATGTTTTCAAAGAGATTTCAATCTGGTAAGAAGCATGTTGGGGTCTTCTTTGATGCTCCATCTCTTGAGAAAGGCTTCTTCTATTTTGTCCATAGTTTTAATACTTCCATCAGGTAGGCTGAGATACCAATGTCTTGAAGCATCAAGGAGGGTAGCGGATAACAATTTCATGACTAGGTCTTCAACATCATCACTAATGGGGTGAAGCTAAAAAAATGCCCAAAATTTTTTCATGTGGTCTTCAACAATGACCGCATCAGTACCGGTAAACTTAGGCAACCACTTTTCATACTTGGGAGGCATTTGCCTAGAGTAGCCTGGTATAGCTGACATGTCTAGCGGTTTGAAAAGAGTAGATGACCATTGTCTTTGGTTGTTAGCTAGGTTCGTTGTATTGGTCTGAGTCGTTGAGCTAGACATGGTTTTCAAAGGAAGACTCCCTCCAAAAAGTGATTTTACAACTGGAGAGTTTCGGGGAGGCTTTCTTTTGAAGGATAGAGGAGGATTATTGTACCTCCTTGTAGTTTGTGGAGTCGCCAGATAATTTGCTTGAAACTATAAAAATGATAAGGGAAAACACCCTAAGTGGAGTCGCCAGGTAAGCTTGTAAGATAAAGATTCTAGAGGCAAGGGTTATCGAAAAGTGTCGTCTGAGGAAGGTTTGACTTAGTGTTCCTCAACAACGACACCAAAATGTTATCGCATAGTTTGTAGTGAGGATAATAGATGGACGAATAGAGATCAAACTGGTGCAACTGAACCAATCCCACCCACTATCACCTCCATGGGAAGGTTCTTTCTACTTATGGAGGTAAGAGCTAGGGGAGACGTCCCCGGTGACGTGGGGTTTTGAGAAGGAAAACATTTAGGAAGGCTAAGTGATAGTAATCCCCCTCATAAGTCACCACCTGATCAAAAAGTCTGGCTTATATCCAATAAAGATAACCGGAAGTAATAACCAATAAGATCACTTGCCTGAGACAAAGCAACAATAAAACGATGTATATGCAAGCTTGCTTGCTGGTTAGTACTTCATATAATCAATGACCTTTCTAATAACAAGCAATTGAACAATAAATATTGACGAATCCATTCTCTGCTCCCTGTTGGGGTCTTAACATCCATCCAGTGGGCTCTTTATCCCCATGTAGGTCCGAACTGATCATCTCCCTATGTGTACTGGTCTAATGTGGTACCTGTCCACCGGACATGATCCTGCACATCAACAACTATGCCCTCCATGGGCTCATAAGTCACAGGTATCATAGCAATGTTAATCACATATCGTCATCAATATTATTAAACATGTGCATAAAACCCCTATTACCCCAGTTAAAGTCTCAAAGACATTATACAAGCCTACAATACAAGTTTGGGGAAAGTGACAGGGCGTCCTATTGGGCTAGTGTCCACTGGAAGAGGAAAGTTTATGGAAAAGAATTCATCTAAGCCATGTAAGTGGGTGATGTGGATAAGTGATGTCCTAACAATGGGTGCAGTGAGAGCAAGGAAGTGCAAATTTTTATCTGTGGGTGCCTTTGTAGAAGGCGAGTTGCACCCGTCCTAGATGCAATTTTTTCCAAGCCCAATTTATGCCTTTTATTCTTTATTGTTATTGTTTTTTCTTCAAGAAGCTAATCAGGGGACATTGCCCTGGCGTGATGACCAGTGGTGGCAGTGTTACCCATAAGTACTTTCATAGAAATGAGAAGGTTGGCTCGTGATGAGACCCCCTATCCTCTGACTAGGTCTTGTTTTTCTTATTTTTTATGGGTCCCTCTTGTTTCTTGCTAAGAAGCCTTTTATTTCTTTCTCAAGGATCCCTAGGCGAAGCTTGTCGAGGTTCTATTTTTTAGGCTTTTATCTTTTGCCAGCTTGCTTTTATCTTCTGGGCCTTTAGCCCCTTCTTTCCACGAGGCAAGGTGCAATCCTCAGATGATAGGTCAACCCAGTGCTCGGACAAGTGTAATGGGATAGATGAGCGGGAAGCAAGATGAAAAAGTGTTGCTATGATGGGAGCAGACGATGGCTTTTCAGAAATTACCCCAGTGGAAAACCAAGACCTACGGACACAATCTTACTAGGGCATCTTGTCATTCTGCCCAGACATGGTCAAGTGGGAAAGCATAAGATCCAAGCGTTTTTTAGAAACAAAATGAATTAAATGCACATATTCAAAGGTTTTGAGGATCAGAGTGACACATACGATGATACCCGGACTCATTACCTCATGGAGCAAGAACCATCTTTGACACAAGACCAAGCCAATGGTGATGGATGTTGTTGTTGATGGTAAGGTAGAGGCGCTGAAAGGGAGAAAATATGGGCCCTTCAGGGCCATGCTAAAGTCGATTCGGCTCTCGGTACTCCATGTCTCGGACCTGTGGGCCTCGAGACATGATCTCCTAGTTATCCGTAAAAGTGGGGGATAACACATCTCACCATCCATAAGTTGGAATTCTGGCCAATGTGTTGACACATTTTCCACACACTTCCTATTGTCTTCCTAATTAATTGGATGCCTTCCTTTTCAACCCGAACACTACACCAAGAATATAATTATGTGGTGTTCATTAGTGTTAGCAAAAAGGTTGTAGTCCAAGTTTTATTTACAGGTAGGAAGCTTTTAGTACCTGTGTGGCTCATAACCTTTCCATATCCGTACCTTGCCATATCCAACCATGTCCTACTCTCATACATGACTAGCTTACTGGCATTCATTCCTATAACAAGTTCTTATCTTTTAATTCTTTGGTTATTACTCCATTATCAAATTAACATGACATTCTACTATGTCAGTGTGTGCATTCATAAGCTAAAAATTTGAATTAGTACATGCCTCCAGCCTTTACCATATCCAATGGTATGCATTCAATAATAATCATGTGATTTTATAAAATAACTATGGCTATGGAAATTCCTACCTAAATTTCCTTTCAACAATTATGCAAAAAGAGTAATAAAAACTCATACCTACATGAATGCCATTAATAAATTTTATACTACCTGAAAGTCTGATGGAAGTAGAAGCTTTCATGCTACTTTTATCAAACTTATAACCAACACTTGAGCTCTCTATTACTTCCTTCCATATGAAAAAACATCACCAACAACACTTGCAAACATGCAAGCATTCTTTCCTCTGGTTGACTCAACAAGTCGTAACATACTTGCTGCCACAGAAATTGCAACAAATTCCTTCTCCCGATACAAATTTTCCTTGTTGAACCCGAAAGTCTTCAATTCTTCCTAGAGTCCTGAATCTTCTTGTGCTCTCATTGTAGTCACTATACATGACTATTTATTCTCTGAGCACTTTCGACATAGTGCCCCTACCTCAGTGGGGTCTGTTGACCTCCTGGTAAAAGGATCTTTCAAACTTCTGAGTCACATTGACTCTTCGGGCTCGTGATTGAACCCAAAACAATTATACATAGGCCACCTTTTCTCCTTTAGGTGTAGGTCCTGACAGACACGCGAGCTTATTCCTGCACGCTTCCAAAACTCCAAGTTTCAGGTGCTAGCCCCTTTTTAATTAGGCCCTTCCTTCATAAGACCCCGGGCCATGACCTCATGGAAAACTGTGATTGCGAGCGTGGGCAAGAGTGGTTTTAGGCCAACCCAATTTTCTCCCCGCAATTTACCTCCAGCTGCCACGCATCACTTTGTTAAAACAGTGGTATAAATTGTGGCCCGCTCTCAGATTTTTAACATCCGAGAAAGTTATGGCCCTGCAATCCAGCTCGTCCATTAATTTCCAATCTCTTGGCAATGATTCACGATCAACGGTTTCTATCTATCCTCCCTTTTGTACCTTCTTTCCTCCTTCCACACATGATCCCAAATCTACACGATCTGTCGACACGTAGATTCCTTCCAAATCAATGGCTACAATTGATTCCAGCTCTCTGGCCCTCGAGAGTTTCAACTCTCAACTGTCTGCTTTTCCCCGTATGAAAATCTTCTGGAGTGCAAGATCTATGACACTTTTCCTCAACAATCAAACAGTTCTGATGAACTCTGGCTCTCCGACCTTCGGAATTTCTCACGTCTCCAGACACACAAATCTCCAGAGTGACAAATCTTCTGCCACGCGTCCTCTCCAAATCCACGGCCCTGATTCTCTTTGGGACTTCGGCTCTTTCCGACCAAGACCAGATCAACGGTCCTTCGACCTCCTCCTCGATCAACAATTGAGATCTCCTTTGAGACTTCTGCACTTTCATCCTCTTCTTTCCTCTTGAGTGCTCCGTACCCGAAGTTCCATATATGGTGCCACGCGTCCCCTTTTAGATCAGTGGTTGTCCAACGAAGTGAGTCTCCATCCTCCACGTGTCTCCTCACAGATCAACAATCCACGTTCCTTCCTTCGAATCAACGACCAAGATTTACTTCAATTGTTTCTCCTCCTCCTTGTCCACAAACTTTCAAAGTTGTGGATCTTATGCCACCTATCCTCCTTGATGATGCACAGTCCCAAATCACTTCAGGACTTTGGGACATTGGCAAGTCCACTTCTCCTGCGCACACAAGGGTTAAGTCTCGTGTACTTACCTCCATATCCAACGATTGCTAGTCCTTTGCACTCAGACCTAATGGATGGGATCCGTTCCTCTCCTTTGCGCTTCCTTTGTTCTGCTAGATGCTGATCTAGCGGTCCATAATCCTCCCCACAACCGATATGATGGTTGTTTTTTCTCCTCCTCCTGAGCTTTCAACTTCTTCCACCTTGGAAGATTTTGTCATTGTTCAAAGGCTTCAGCCTTTGACCCTTTCTCCTGTGAGTCTGCCTCTTGGATCTCATCTTCGCTCTCGTAAGCGTTATCTCTTCTGAGCTTTAATACTTAGAATGAGTCCATCTCGCACGCACTCCTTGCATTTTCTCCTCTGATCTTTTCAATTTACTCAGTCTCCTAAGGGTCTCTGCCCTTCTATTTCCTTTCAAAGGAAAACTTTGTGCCCTCTTGGCAACCTTCTGCTCAAAGCACACCTTGCTGAGCATTTTCTACAGAGTGTTCAACAACTCTGTGAGTATCTTCCTATGATACTCTTCTCCCTGAACTCGAAAAAGAGTTCTCTCTGTGCACACTTGAACTCACTCGATGCCTGCCTGGAAAATCTATAAAGAGTTCTCAATGACTCTATCTCTCTCTGAACTCAACACAAAGTTCTTCCTATGCACTCCTTGCACTTCTGTTGATCAAGGTTCAACGGTATCTCTTTTGAGCTTCTCTTAAGTTAAATTACCTCTGTCAACGCACTCCTTGCTGACAATGTGCACTCCTTGCACTCAAAACCTCAAAGAAGAGAAACAATTGAAACTTGTTCAATACTTCACCAGTTTACGCATTTAAACCAATCTGATTTAAGAAAACGTTCAGATTTCATTTTCTTTCCGTGCTCTTCTCTGCTCTGTAATCATTTTTGGGCACTAGCCCCTTTCTCTCAGTCCCCAACCCATGCAGCCATGGGTCATGACCAAGCGCTAGATCAATAAGCACTTACTCGGGCCTTCGACCTTCAGCTTCAGAAGATTTCCAAGCACCACACAACAATATCTTGGAGTTCAGATTACCGAACTCGTGACATAGGGTGGATCAACCGTCCACGTCTACTCAACATCTGACAACTGACACTTACTATGGAACCTCAAGTGTTTGAGTTTCGAGTCTTCGGGACTTCGAAGCTTCGGAGGATCTTGCATCCACACATCCGAACTATTAATCTCCAAACATTCCCAATCACCTTTGGTGATGTCATTACATCGCATCACTTAACATTTTCCAATTGCGGGGGAATGCAACGGTGGTTTGGAGCAACCCGCCTTTCATCCCGCAATTCTTCTGATGTTGACACGTGAAACCAGGGTTTGGATTGCGGGACCGCCTTGGAGAATTAACTCCCGTGCAACTTGGGTCCCTGCAATGCCTTCTGGTCATCAATATTGATGTATCGTGATCAACGCCAGCGTGGGTCCTCTGACCTTTAACTTCGTTATGTAACCTCAGGTCCCACTAACCATGCTCATACGGAGTATCACATGGAGGAATACTAGCGGCTGACTCATGGTCCAATCAGATGGTTGTCACACTTCACGTTCTGTATGTAATTTCAATCTTCCAAGGGTTTGGAACCCATTTATATGTGGCACAAAACCCATGTGTCCACGTCAATCCAAGTGACATCATCATGACTCACTACTTTGACTCTTCGGGAGCTTTCGCCCTTCACTACTGCGTTTGACCTTTTTAACATTGGTTTGATCCAACGATCGAGCTCTCCTCTTCAGATCTATGGTGTAGATCCATTTTAAGGCTTTGAAAGTTTGTGCATCAACACATCTCTCTTCTCTCGGTCACCGAACTCTGAAATTACGATTTTCCGTGAGATCTAATGGTCAGGCTTCTCCCCAGATCTATGGTGTAGATCTCTCTTGGGACTTCGTAGCTTTGACTTCGACCCTTCTCTTGTTTATGGCATCAGACTTCATTGAAGTCGCAAAGGGATTTCGGGTTAACTCCTCTGCACCTTCCCTAGATCTGACGGTCGTAAGGGATTTCCCTTCCTTCCGAACAGATCCTACGACCCAAAAGATACTCTGTTAATCTACGTATTTCCAAAGGAATTCACGGCTAACTGCCTCACAACATTACCAGATCTAACGGTCATGAAGGATTTTCCTTCTCCCAAACAGATCCTAAGGTCCAACTTACTCTGCGGCCCAATACCACTTCTGTCGTGGTTTTACGACACTGCTACTCCTCCTGAGCTTCGTAACACGACCAAGGTAACTTCTTGGCACTTAGGAAGGTTCTGAGGTTCGAAATTGGTCCTCCAGACACAATTTCCACTTGAACCTTAAGTCCAATGACCACTTATCCAGCCCGTTCAGGTTTAGTGTTGAAACCTTGGGTCAAAACTTGAGTTGTGTCCATTTCGACAACAGCTCCTTCCGAAACTATTGCTTCAACTTCCACTAACATGGCCCATCCAGGATCAATGTTGTAACCATGGTCTGATACCAATTTGTAACATCCCCAACCACCAACAGGTTGGGAAATGCTACTACTTGGAGGCTTCACTTAGCTCTGATACCAAACTGTAGCATCCCTGGCCAACACAAAGACCAGGTAATGTTACCACTATGGAATATACACTCATATAACATATGCATTTTAATGAATTAAAACACTTAATCACAATAATCACATAATTACTGCTACCATACAAAATCAATGGAATTAACAACAGTTCATATACACAACGAAATACATGATAACATTCAAGCATCACAGACATGCATATCATATAATTTAAGCACAGACTGATACTTATCTTTTCAACTGGAGTAACACCACCAACTACGTGCAGACCTTCCACGAACCTCCCAACCATAGACCATGCTACTCATCACGCTCAACAATGGGTCACCCCCGAACTGGGACTAAGCTCCACCCAAGGCAAGGGATTCCTAGACTAGGTTGAGGTTACAAGAAACTGTACAGTGGAACTGGAAGGATTCTCTCCAGGAGCCTTCTTACGCCCACTACTCACGGACTCTCATTCCCCACATGCCTGTTCCACCTAGGACTATACACCTTCACTATCACATAGTCCATCGGTTGCTTCACCTCCCTCTTAGGGTCTTATCAATAGGTCGGATCAAGAATTCTTAGAGCTCTGTAACTGGTGCTGGACTTTCTCTGGGAGAAAACCACTTCCCAACAAAATCTCTCACCTGGAGAGAGCTGCTCACATGCATGACAACCTTCCTCTTCTACCCGTTTCAACTCAATTTCCGCAAGGTGAGGGTAACAACAACAACAATAGAAATTCGTTTAGCTCACAGTGACAACAACAATAGGAATTTGGGTATGGACATCCAAAAATGACAACAGTCCACACTAAGACACAACACAATTTAGGCATTTACAGGGTACCCAGACTTCACGGGAGACACGGATTAGTCCATGAGTTTGCCACTGGTTTTAGGGTGCGTGACAAGGAATCAACGCATAGGTCGATCGCAGAACTAAACATAATTCATGAAGGATGGGGAATGGCAAAGCCACTCAGGTGGAGGATGGAAGAATGCAAGAGCAAACAACCTTCCCGTGAGGGTTTCCTTCCCTGTGTGCAGGTAAGCAAATACAAACACAGAGGAAAAATGGTTTAGATGCCCCAGATCCCAAGGAACTCAGGCGGAGGATGATAGAATGAGGAGAAAACCCCCCAACACGACTAACTTCTGCAGCTTTAACTACATGCACCCAAGTCAACACTCGTCTTCCAGGAGCTGCATGTGTTTCCTTTTGCACATGTTGCCTCTCCCAGGACTTAGGATAAAAACACTCAACACTCAACATGTCCATTTTAGCCTTCAGGAATTAATAATAAATATTATTCCTTTATAGGTAATCCCCCTAGCTTAGCCCCTAGGCCCACACACTTAGCCTCCTCCCTTACCCAACCTTGTGGAAGCTTAGTCCCCCATCACTCTTTCTTCATGGTCGGTCTGCACACAACAATTTTTATATTTTATTAATGATCTACATAGTTACATATACAAAATCAAGCTCCTGGCCTTTAACACCTAGGCTCTCCGGCCTAATCACCAAATAAGCCTCCTAGCTTATTATAACTTGGCTCACTAGCCTACAAAACATGCTTATAATATATAATATAACTGGGCTCATCCTTGGGGATATTATAGCCCCTCATTCTATGGGAAGAAGGGGTATAAAGCCCAAAGGGATTGATGTTGGGTAAAAGATAAAATCCTTGTATGAACCTTCCAGATGCTTTGCCCAAGGATCACCCAAAAAATCAATGAAACACTTATCTTTGAGTAAAGGGAACCCAAAATATAATAAATAATGCTTAAAAGGTTAGTTGAAGGATAGGAGGTCTCATCACGAGCCAACCTATCACGTCCATGAATATCTAGTGGTACGACATTGCCATCATCTAGTCACCAAACCAGAGTAACGACTCTCAGTTGCATGGATGAGAGAAAGGGGGTCTCATCATGAGCCAACCTTCTCATTTCCACTAGGTGTTTGCTGGTGGAATTGCCATTATCTGGTCACCACGTCAGGGTAGTGACCTTCAACCTCTCCTTAAAATTATGACAGAATAAAATAATGGCAATTAATGGGCTTGGAAAAAGTGCATTGTGAACGAAGGTACCACACACCCTCTACAAAGGCACCCATGAATTAGACACTACGACCCCTTGTATGTCATGAGAATGTTGAGGGGTCTGATGTTCCTTTAACTCAACAGTAGGAACCAAACTCACCTTAGAGGCCCAATTAGACTCTGCAACGTTTGATGGGTGGAATGGTTCTCTAAATATTTTCTAGTCAATTTATCGATGGGATTTACTTAGTGATTGACATGATATCTTTCTTCAGATTAAACATTTCTCTTTTTGTCTTTAATTTTATTATATGAGTCTGATAAAGTAAGGGGTGATGGTATAAACCAATTGATAGAAAGAATTCTTAACTGCTGAAGAAGGATGAGCCTGGGATAACCCTTATGCTCTAGCGTGCAGACAACGATATTCACACCTAGTACAAGTCTAGTACCAATATGTTAACTTGTTGGTATTTTACACTAACTGAAATACAATTATTGAAATAAAATACACATGCAATAAGATGAGTGCAAGAAAAATATTTTCCTTAGCTCTACCATCAATCACATATTAACACAACGATTCTCTTTTCATTATTTAGAAAAAAAGAACTGTTAAAGTATTGAAAAAGATAGTTGATCAATAGATTAAGAAACTCTTACTTGTTACAACATCAACTATTGAATTTAAAGATGAAAGTAGTTCCTCCCCAATCCAATCACATAACGCCTTTGATGAAAATTAAATTTGTCTCTGGTTCTAAACATAACTTCTTAATTAAAGTTGCTCATAAATAATTCTTGACAATTCTCAAAAGAGGGTCCTTATCCAAAACCATCGACCTCTCCCAAAGGGTCGATCCTCCTATTTATAAAGAATCACTAACTTAAAATAGGTGCTAAAAGTTTGTGTTAAGTAAAACAAAAGTGTGACATGTGGCGCTTGATCTCTTTGTTCCCTTGAGATCATCTAGTGGTTCTACTAGAGTGGATGCCTCTTCTCGTATTCTGACCACTTGACGAAGATATCCTTGCATGTGTTATCATACGGGAATATGTGATGGTCCATCGGGGATGAAAGGGTTTCCTTCACCTCTATCGCTTGTTCTCTATATTTGATCACTTTGGCACTTAAACGTTGCATAACTTCACGATCCTTAATCAGATGTTCCATAAGCTTTCGCACCTGACCCGGTGTCATGCTAGCCACCTACGCAATCTCTACTTCCCATGCTGAGTCCTATTCTAAATGTTGTTTGACTATGCCATGCAGGTCGACAATTCTTCGGGTGAGTTGAACTCTGGGAGGCCAATGTCTTTCATCTTCTGATTAATATTTTCCCAACTTCTTTTGCACTCATCCCACTTCTCTTGTATCTTTCGTTGAGGTTCCCGGGCCATACTTACCCAGTATTGGGCTGCCTTCCTGATCTGAGAGATAATGCTATCCCTCAGCACTCGGATTCCATGCTCCTCTGTGTCTCGACCTTTTTGTACTACGTTGATATAATCGATTAGTTCTACAACCCGATATTCCTTTTCATACCATCTCTCCACATAGTTACAGGTTTCCAGTGCCATGAGAGTGTGTTCCTGAAAATCAGCTACACATGCAGTGAAGAGATGTCTTTCGCTCTTGAATTCTGCATATGCACCTCGAAATTCACTCTTCAAAAAAATTGTTGCTTGCGTTGAGTCTTGGTAATATTTTTCCAGATGGCATAGATGGTCTAGCTCCTTGTTTGTGGCGGCCAACTCATTTTCATATCACTTTGATTGATCCACCGTGGAATCAATGATATCCATCCCTGCACCAATTAGCTCATATGTCTTTCCATTTTCTGTGCTGAGCAACTTCTCTTATGTGGTGATGAGAATCACACTATCCAGCATGAGCCTCCTTTTATTGGTTGTTCTCGTAATTATGGATTTCCTCTTCCTGTCGTAAGAAATCGCCTGTATATTAGCGACCTCATAAATGGGCTGAGGTATTTTTTGGTCTCCCTAGGTCAGAGTGTTTCCCAGGCTTCCTGCCATATATCTTTTCTCTAGGACCGACTCTTGTGCTTCTTTGACAAGAGAAACTTCTGTATATTCCAATCGCTCAACCTCTGTCTAGTGTTAATTGGTTGGTGAGGTATCAGCCTTAATTGGAGAGACTTTCACAAGCTCAACACTTACTTGGTGATCGACTGTTGAGGTGTCCATCTCTAGCTTTTGCAACTCCTCTTCTTGTTCACCAGAACCTAGCTCATCCCTAGAGCTGACTTTCGGGGTCCTTGATAGGTCGAAAAGTTTGGTGTCTAAAGTACTCTCAACCTCATGGTTTCCCTGCAGAGGGTTTGGAATTGATGCATCGAGAGTTGGAGCATATGTTCCCTGAAGTTCTTTCTCCTCTGTAATTGGTATCGGAGTTAGAAGAGAGACCTTCGAACTCTCTTTATCATCATACATAGTAATTAGATCAAAAAGGGTATTAGGAACACCCTTTTCTCCTATTGTTCTTGGAATCTCATGCTAGGTTGGAATAGTCACCGATGATCTTGCCTGTGGTGACGGAACTCTGGGATTTTCTGAATTGTTGGTTTCCCCCATGGGGGTGATTTTGAGGCAGTTAGCTCCTCTTTGATGTTGATTGGGTCGGAAGGGGGGATCCTCATAGGTTCTAATAGTTGAGGATCATTTTCGAACTGTTGGATGACTCATTTGGATTCTTTTAATAACAACATCCCTCTCCTCTATGCCTTTGTGGCTACTGCTGCTATGTTTTCTTCTCTAACCCTAAGGGCTTCTTGAGCCATCAGTTCTATTGTTTCAACTTGCTCATCCATACTCATATCTTTGAACCTAGTCATGTTTGGGTTAGATTTTCTCTATAGTACCTCCTCCCAGTGCTGAGCACATTCTCTAAATATCTCGTCTTCAAACTTATCATGTGCGTATGGCCAGCAGGAAGACACCCGTGATGCATGCTGAAGAACTAGGCATTTAGGGTCATGTTTGAGGAATCAGCCTGTTGGGAATCTGTATTCCAGTTATCTTAAACCCTCTTGTTTATCTTGCGCAATATCCTTCACTATGAAAAACCCTACATGGAAACCATAGGGTATGAAAGGTTGTTTCTTGTCTTTAACCAAAGTGGCATTATAGCCCTGCAGGATGGTCTGGTAACAAATTTCTCCTACGACGAGCTGGTCTGGGATGTGATCGGGTAGTAAATTTGGTGCGATGGTGGCCCTGAACACCCTGATGTAAGTCGTGGTTTCCTCTAGGTACCAGTGGCCTACTTTTGAAATCATTTTCTTGGCCGCTACAGACAGTCTTGGGCATTCTTTCTTGAAAATAATAAAATGAACTCGAGCTATGAATTCATCACAGATGAGAGAATAAGATTTTTTGTACCTTTTTTCCCACATGATGCTGAAGTAGACATGTACAGGTATCTCAACGACCTACCAACTCATATTTATGTCGACAAAGACATTCCTTGTGCAGATCACGTCTAGTAGATATGAAGCCATGTGAAAAGTGGGTGCTTCTCCTTCCTTTGGTGTCTGAGTCTGCGGTATGTTGGTGCTCAATTTTTTAGAGATGATTGCTCCCTAGTTGAAGCTACTCCCAGATATGGCCATAGTGTATGCTAGGGGAATCCATGCCTCCCAGAACTTAGTGCAATCTTTCTCCCCGTATAATCGACATATTAGAGCCATTATGGCTCCCTTATATTTGCTATCCCGTACCATCTGTTGCTCCAGTTTGTGAACTTCTTGTCTTCCTTCCACCAGGAGGCCATTAATCGGTTGGTGTCATGGAATTCAAATAATTTCACTACAAAATCTGTGTTTAACCGCTCCTCCCGGTCTCTCATCTTGTAATATTTCTGGACCTCTGTCAGGAGAAAAACATCGACACATCTTCCATTATCATCATTGACTAGGCACTTCATTGTGTCTATATGATCAATTATCCAACCCAGAGTCTCAATGCAGAGCAAGAATGGGGTTTGGCAGGCTACTATACGTAGGCATGACCACAAAATGTTCGAAAAAACCTGGTCGTTGAGCTCCCTTACATCCGGGTCGTTACGGGGAATAAATTATGGGTAATCTTCCCGGTTAATTCTGTTGAAAAAATATCCCCATTGCGAGAACATTATCTTTGATCCATTGCCTGCTTCTGTATCACCAAAAGCAGGGGGCTGAGAAAATTCTTTCTTAGTTGATGTTTTGATGACCGGTTCTGCTCTAGTAGAAAAATCCAACTGCCTCACAATGCCGAGAGAAGATCCTTCACTGATCTCTTCTTCCTTCAATTTTGGTTCCCTTGGTGAGCGTCTGGTTGTTAGCTTCCTTGGAGGCATTTTTCTGCAAAGAGAGCAGAGTTAGACACTGTGTTGCAGAGAGAATACTGATATATAAATAAAATAAAATGCGACTACCGAGTAGCCCAATCTGAGTATCTTAGGTAAGAGCATTCCCAAGGTTCTGTAGTGGTAGAGAGCCAAGGGTATAAGGTTTAGGGTCTAGTCTATTATTCCATATCGGTGGAAGGTCGAGGTAGGGTTCAAGGGTCGAGGGCCACGGTTGTGATGATAAGATTAACACATGCCTCTTCTTCGCATTAGCTTAACTTAGTTTTGAAATTATGAGAATTAAGTGCAACTCTTGAGACGCTCTCTTTACTTCTTCGACTGCTCTAGAAATGAGAAACTTGTGTGCAAAATGTTGGGGTTCAAAACTATCTTATTGATTTAAATAGAGAGAATACTTACCTTGTTGCATACGTTCTTCAATTTGGGGTGTAAGTGCGGTTCTACAAAATCTGTCGCCAGATCCGCATTATGCTCGAGATTAAATGAAGTCATAGGTTGGTGGCACAGACGTGGGATATATTTTGGTTCATAACGATTTCAAATTCCCGTTATTCGATCGGCACACGGTGTAGCAACGTATGTGGAGAAAAACATTAATTGGCCTAGTAAATGGAAAAATTCAATCTTATTTTATGCTGAAAACGTCCCATCATTCTGCCAATTTAAACGGGTGGATAGGGAGTCAACACTCTTCTTTAGACAATGTTCATCGATATCTCTTGGAAGAAAATCCGATGTCAATCCATCTTTCCATACAACGCTGACGTGGAAATGATGACCTAGAAGTGTGACTAGGACATAGGAAAACCTAAGGTGACTCAGGATGAAACTAGGCCGTATGAAATGCCAATGCTACAAAGACATGTGGTGTTTGATATTGGCTTCTTCATTTAAGAGTGTTATTCATAATCAGGGATTTTCATTAGATAAGTGTTTTAACAAACATGTCCTACCCTGATGATGCCGAAAAATTATCAAGGATCGACGATCGACGATATGTTTAAACAAGTGTTCCTGGATTATCCCACTCGAAACATGTCGATGATGAAAATGCATTGGGGATCGGTGATCGACGATGTGTCAATGCGAAAAATTTCCATGATTTAAATATTTTGAGATTTCATCGACCCTAAACAAATGCATCAGTAATCGGTTATCGAAGGTTCGTCATGGCCCATGTCAATGTTTATCCCTTTTGTATTTCACCGACGTCGATGGGATATCAACCATTTCATGAATCGTCTTTACGAACAACTAGCACAGATCTACTTCATTTTTTATCGATGTTGATGCTACATCGGTGATCAACGATTATTGTTACTATGTGGTCACTTTACTGTTCGATTTTTTCCAATGCCGAACATAAGCACATGGGTCACAATTTTAGCTGTGAATTCGTAGTTAAAATGCCAAGTTATTTTTTAGATACAAAGGTTTCACTTTGATAGGTCCAACCAAATAAAACTTGATCGATGATGAGACATGGAAATGAACTTAGAGATCCCTACACAACAAATTCAATTCAGAAAGCAAAACAAAAGAAAACAAGTGGTACCCAAAAGAGAAAAAGAATTCATAAAATCTTTTAGGGTGTGTTGAGCGCTCAAGAATTGGAGAGTCTTTGGGCGAAAGCAAAATCTCTGCTCCTTCATTCAAGCTTAGCTTGTGCAGAAGCTAGTTGGGAAACTAACTGGCTTCGCTTTTATCAGATTATTTCCTATCCATGCGTGTACAATTCCTTGCGTTTGTGAATCCGGGTCCGCCTATGGAGTTCATCCCTTATTCCACCTTCGTTCCTCTTGATCGTGACCCACACCCCTTTTTGACAAGAGTCAGGTAATGCATTCACTAGATCGAGGCCATTTTAGTTATCATTATTCCCTCGCTACAGTGTTTCTTTGCTTCCAGTGAGCGTCCATAGCCTCGACAGAGTCACCCCGATGTCACAGACCTTGCTCCACTGCCATCGAGTGTCCATAGCCCCGAAGGAGTTATCTGCATACCCTCTTTGACTTTGCACTCATTTAATATAATTGATTTATTTCTGGCAGAAATGCCCTCAGTGATTTGGAGAGGAGTACATCTGTTATCTGCAAGATGAAATAGTTAAGGTGAAATTCTTCCTAGATCTTTCTAGAGGTACATGTGATCCTTTCGAACTTGCCATCTTTCCCTTTGGGCTTTATGAGGCCACCAGGCGGATCCTTCATCACTTACCAAGTTTGTTTGTTTTGCAAAGAAAGATATATATCTCCTTGAAGAAATTTGTAATTGCCCAATGTTTCTTATGTTGCACGTAAGCGCAAGTTAGGAGCAGAGTTTGCTACACCATATTTATTAAAGTCGGCCAATTATTTACGGAACACGACTTTATTACAGAAAATACCAAGCAAAAGAAAAGACAAAAATAAAAAGGAATCTACAATTAGTATACCCTAAGCCTACACATTTACCCTAATTAGAATGTATCCTAAAGAAACATGAAAAATACTTTTTTTTAACATAAATATTGTTTTAGGGCTTGGCCATTCACTGGGAGGGTGTCGGGTTCCCCCCTCAGATTTTGCAACTGATATGTGTGTGCCCCAACTTTCCGGATACCTAGAAAGGTTTGAGCCATAGATTTTGAAACTTCGAATGTTTTCTCTTAGGTTCATTTTCTCTATCCCATTTCAGGACTAGGTCTCCTACTTCAAAACTCTTCTCTTTGGCCTTATGCTTGTCAAACCATATTTTAACTATCTGTTGATGAGCAGTGAACTTAGATTTTGCTTTCTCCCTTTCCTCTTCAAGCATGAGGAGTGTATCAATTCTTTTTTGAATAATTGATGAGGGTTGTCCTCTTGAATCCTTAGCAAGCTAAAGTGATGGAAGATATAACCCATTTGGGAGAATGGCTTCTTGTCCGTACACCAGGAATTATGGGGAGTTCCCTATAGCTTCCTTGGGTGTTAATCTATATTCCCATAAGGAATTATGAAGCAAGCTATTCCAATTCCTCTGATTGTTTGCGATTGTTTTTTTCAAGATCCTTACTAGGTTTTTATTGGTTGATTCTTCCACCCCATTTCCTCGTGGGTAGTAGTTTGCAGAGTATCTAATTATTATTCCTTTGTCTAGAGAGAACGTCATTAATAGAGTAGAAGAAAAGTAAGCGACATTGTCAAAAACGAGAATGGAAGGCATCCCAAACCTTGTGATCAGTTGTTGTTCTATGAATTTAATTACAATCCTTTCATTCACGTGAGTCAAAGGGATGGCCTCTACCCATTTTGTGAAATAATCCGTAGCAGTCACTATGTATTTATGTTGTTTTGGAGAATTCAGAGTAATATCCCCTGTGATGTCTATCCCCATTGCTTGAACGGTCTAGATATGGTCACTGGTTGGAGTGGGACAACTACTCTGTTTTCTCTACTAGCACTCATTTGACAAGATTTACAGTTTCTAGCGTATGTATGGGCGTCCTTAAATAGAGTAGGCCAGTAATAACCAACTCTTAATATTTTGTCAGTTGTGGTATCTCCTGCAAAGTGTCCACCCGCAAGACCATCATGGAGATCCCTCAGAATTTTTTATGCATCCTCACGTTCGAGACATCTCAAGAGTACTCCATCATAATTTACGCGGAAAAGTACTGAATTTACGAGGCGATATTGCACATATTTTAGCTTGAGAGATCTCCTCTCCTTAGGGCTTAGATTTTATGGGCAAGTCCCATGATATAATAGGTAAATCAAGTTTCCATATGGAGATTCTTTCCTTGGGGGAATGTATAAAGCTTCATTGCACCATAATGCTAATTCATTTTCCCACTCGGGGTCTTCATTTGTTAGGTCTTGGGCTTTTGCGGCCATTTTACACAATCCTTGTCCCTTAACTAATTTGGTAGGTTTTATATCTATATAGAATTCTTGGACAAGTTCCATCCAATTTCCCCTTCTATTTCCTATCTCCTATTGAGTGAATAGGGATCAGACTGCAAGATGAGGCACAATGACTTTGGTGTGATTTTTCAGGATGTAAGGTATGAACTGTTTTACTTATTTGTATACCACATAAGCTTGTTTGTCTATAGCAAGGTAGTTCAATTTGGCTCCTTGGAGTTTAGTTCTCATAAATGATATCGGTGCATCATTGTTGTCATCATCCTTCTAGGTCAATATTGCAACTAAGGACTGGTCGAAGGCGAAAGTATGGAGGAAAAAAATATTTACTAAAGTCGGGACTTCACAACACTGGGGCTTGAGAGATTGCAGTCTTGATATTGTTGAAGTTTCCTTTTTGCTCGTCATCCCACTTAAAATCTGCATCCTTGTGAATCATTTGTTTTAAGGGTTTGACAGTTTGAGCGAAATCGGGCGTGAACTTCCTTACAAAGTTAATTTTCCCAAAGAAGGATTGCATAGCTTTTTTGTTATGGGGAAAGGGAAGTTGAGCTATTGCCTTTATTTGTTCGAGGTCTATGCGAATTCCTACTTGAGATATAATATGAACCAATAATTTCCCTTCTTCTACACCAAAGATAGTTTTCTTAGGGTTTAAGGATATTCCATATTTCCTACACCTTTCAAAAATCTAGGTTAGATGTTGGATGTGGTATTCTATGCTCTTTGATTACATAGTCACGTCGTCTAAATATACTACCAAACATTTGTTAATCAATCCCAGAAAAACTACGTCCATGGCCCGTTGGAGGTTGCTCCTGCATTAATTAACCCAAAGGGCATGTGTTTATAAGCAAAAGTTCCCCACTTGGTTCAGAAGGTAGTATTCAACTGGTCTTCCTATGAAACTAGGATCTGGTTGTCACCTGAGAAACCATCAAGAAGGGAAAATATTCCAGAGCCAAACACAGTCTGCAGGAGATGTTCCATGGGTGGAACTGGGTAGTTATCCTTGTATGATGCTCTGTTAAGGTTTTTGAAATATACACACAGGTGGATCTCCCCATATTTCTTCCTGACATGAACCAAATTGGCTACCCAGGCAAAGTGTCTAACTTGAAAATTAATCTTAGCATCTAACAATTTATTTAGCTCTTGATACACCAGGGGTTCCAGAGATGGATGGTAGTTCCCGAGCTTTTGTTGGAAGGGTTTTACTCTCGATTTTAATGGGATTGTGTGTTGGATAATGTGAGTGTCATAAGTTTTCAATTCTCAATAGGACCATGCAAAGACATCTTGATATTCTCTAAAATGTTTGAGGTAAGCTTTCCTGTCTTCTTTAGATATTGTTTTACCTAGATTGACATTCTTAGGGTTTTCTGGGGTTCCTAGGTTTATAGTCTCATATATGGGACACGAAATCCATGTCTTTGTATTCTTTGACCCTTTAAATTTTTCCCTCAAGTCGAATAGGTTCTCCAAGTTGGCTACCCCTTTCAGTATTGTGTGAAACCTTGGTTTATTATTAGAGTGATCTGTTCCCTCCTTCTGTTCTTGGAAATCGGTTTCTACCAGCTTCTTTTGGGATACCTCATCATCGATAGCCAAATCCTTAAAGTTCTCTTGATTGGTTATAAAATATATAATCTGTTCATATCCTTCAAAATCCTTCCAATTAGAAATATTGTTGGGTACTGATGGTTTGTAGAGTGGTTCCATAGTGAACTTGAAGGCTTCATAGTCTTCTAAAGGGGATAACCTTGAGGCTGCAATGGGTAGGGAATCAACAAGAGTATTCTTTGTTCTAGGAAGAACAACAATATTGAAGGCCTCAAAATGTTCTATTAGTCTATGCACCTCTTGTTGGTAATTTCTTAAGTGGGGTGAATTGCAATGGATAGTATTCTTTACTTGCCTAATGATAATTTTAGAGTCCCCAAAATTTTTTCAGTTCTTTAATTTTTAAGTCTATGGCTTTCTTCAATCCATGAACTAGAGCTTCATACTCAACAATGTTATTGGTGCATTCAAATTCTAGTCTGTAGGATAGGAAACTCTGCTTCCCCTTTGGATCAATGAGAATACATCTTGCTCCCGACCCTTCATGTGACTTAGACCCATCAAAATACAACGTCCAAACTTGTGAGAAAAATTTAGCAACTTCTTCAGGCCTAGTTATTTCCTCATCTCAGTACACCTTGTCTGTTGTTTCCAATAGAGGTTCCTAACATAAGATGTTTTCCTCTGCAGTTTCTAGTAGATTCACTTGAAAATTCATTTCATAGTTTTGAGTGAGAGGTACATTAGATGAGAGAGGGGCGAAATCGTTGAACTCATAATCACATAAGTAGTTTCCTAGCACGGGGAAATCTGTCGACGATGGATCATTGAAAGATTCTAAATCCATGACAGTATGTCTGGGGTATCTTTCCATATCGATCTTGATCATGTTTTTATGTCCCTTTAATTGAAACCAGAGGTGAGCCTAGTTCATACTAAAGCATCCATTAAATTTCTTGAACCAATATCGACTGAGTATTAGTCCATAAGCGTTTGGGATATCTACTACAATTATGTCAATTACTTGAACACATTTCGGGTGTGTATCCATTATGATCATGACATATTTAAGTTCCCCAATAAACTTTACCTGAGTCATGTCTAGTTGTATAACGTCTTTATCACTTTTGAGCGAGTTTGCGTTCAATTTATTATAGATTGAAAATGACATGACATTGGAGGATGCCCCTGAATCGACTAAGCAGATATGCAGGTTTTTGTTGAAAACTTCAAATGTTAAAAGGAAAGGTGGGACAAAGGCTTTCCTCTTTTGTCTAAAGAGAAAGAATTCACATTTGATTTGTTCTTTAAATATATGGGAGATGGGACCTCACCTAGGTCAGTTCTCATTATAGGGGTTTCTATTGACTTTAAGGCATGTAACAAAAAATCCTTTTGTTGGGGAATCCTGCACATGTCCATGACCGACACATTAGCCTTCAACTTCTTTAAGTCTTATATTATTTTGTATTCCATCTTGGGTTCTTCCCGTGTGTGTATGTTTATAGGATTTCTTTTGGAGACAAAAGGTGCTTTTGAGTGATCGACTATGTGTTTCCCTCTCGAGGATTGGACAATGATGAGATCATTTGAGACCGGTTGACCCTTACTTTGCGTTTGCACTGCCAAAACCTTAGTGGGTGGTTGTTGGACCTCAAATACATCATCGAGAGGTAGTGTCAAGTCAGGATCCCATAAAAACAAGGATGTTTCTTTCAGCGGCTCAACTTATTGCTGATCGACAATGTTCATCGTTGAGTTGCTTGATTGTTCGGTAAGATAAAATTCGTCTAGGAACTAATTGGCCATTAAATTCATATCATGCACCCATTTGGGACACTCTCTTTCGGAATGTTTTTCTTGATGGTACGTAAAAAAAGAGTCGGATGCTACATTACCCAGGTCGATGTTTAAGTTGGATGAGGGAGGTTCAATTGCTTTGAAATGCGAGTTTCCTTTAAAAAAGGGTTTATAAGGACTTTGACCTTGGTTTCCTTCCCTGACACTTCTTTTAATGTCTACGATTTCATTTGAAAGTTTCTTTATCATCCGTTGTACATATTCTATGTCCCCACCTCCTTTTTCGTGACCTTTTCTTGTTTGTTTTCTCGGGGGTCTAGTCAACAAAAGTCCTCTTCTAGGTGGAGGTTGAACTTCCTTCTTAACTAGTGAGACCTGGCCCTCTTTGTATCCATTCATTTGGAATTCAATCATTTTTTCTTCCTCAAAATTTTCAGCTAGGGTATGTTTGGCAGCCCTTTTTACAAACATGGAAATGGAAGCAAGGAGAGCATTAACATATACCTCAATCTGCAACTCTTGAGTAGGTTTAGCTTCGGGTTGAAATTTGTTCAGGATAGTTGTAAACCGTTGATTGAAGTCTTTGACCTTCTCTTTTGAACTCATGGTGGCGGAAAACAGTTCAGCCATTAAAGCTCCTGTGTTAGTTTATTCTGCAAATTTGTCTAAGAAATATTTTTGAAACTTCATCCAACTAGTTATGGATCCAACGAGCAATTTAAAGTACCAAGTCGAGGCTGTATTCGCAAAGGTATAGGGAAAAATCCTACACACTACATCCTCATGTTGCACGTTCATCAATATTATAGCTAATATGAACTTTTTAATATGGTCTTTAGGTAATCCGGAGGTTTCAGGGTCAAATTTGGGAAGTGATTTTTCAGGTTGTCAGGGTAGGTTATGTATCCATCCTGGGATTTCCAGAGCATCTCTGGCCAACCATGGTTGATTATTTTGAGGTTGATTTACCCTTTCTTCATTTTTATCATTATTATCCTCCATGTCATCTGATTTTGAAGCTGAGTGATCTGAGTTAGACCCTTCCTCGTCAGATTCAAAATCGTCAGGTTCATAGTAGTTACCAGCTGGTGTTTTGGGGATCAGATTAAGGGGATGTTCGATCTTGGTGAGGGAAAAATCTATCAGGTCTTCTACTATGTAGACAAAAACTTGGTCAGGGGTGTCAACCACTGGTCTATTGACTTGTTTTCTGCGAGGGAGTAACAAAGCTAAAGGTAAGGATCCCATTTGTCAAGCATAAGCTCTTGTGATTCTTATGAACAGATTCAATTCCTCGTGGGGAAGAGCGTAAAGTATTTCAGGGAACATGTGTTCTACTTCCTCGTGTTGTGGTGAGTTACTCATTTCGGGAGTACTCTCTGTATGTGGTTTGTATTGAGAATGACTAGCCATGCATGTGGGTTGTTTTGAATTTGAAGGCTATGCAAAATATATCATTAGAAATATTGTTAGCCATTCATTCGTTCATGACCTCCTTCTAGCGCCAATTTTGTTGAGGGGTCCGATGTCCCTTTAACTCAACAGTAGGAACACCACCGCCTTAGAGTCCCAATTAGACTGTGCAGCGTTTGATGCGTGGAATGGTTCTCTATATCTTTCGATCTAGCCAATTTATCGATGGGCCTTACTTAGTGATTGACATGATATATTTCTATGAAAGTTCCTCCTTCAGATTAAACATTTCTCTTTTTGTGTTTAATTTTATTAGATGAGTCTGATAAAGTAAGGGGTGATGGTATAAACCAATTGATAGAAGGGATTCTTAACTGATGAACAAGGCTGAGCCTAGGATAACCCTCATGCTCTAGCGTGAAAAAAACGATATTCACGCCTATTAAAGGTCTAGTGCTAATACATTAACTTGCTAGTATTTCACACCGATTGAGATACAATTATTGGAATAAAATACGCATGCAATAAGATGAGTGCAAGAAAAATAGTTTCGTCAGCTCTACCATCAATCACATATTAACACAACGATTCACTTTTCATCATTTAGAAAAAAAGAACCGTTGAAGTATTGAAAAAGATAGATTATCAATAGATTCATAAACTCTTACTTGTTACAACATCAACTACTAAATTCAAAGATGGAAGTAGTTCCTCCCTAATCCAATGACATAACTCCTTTAATGAAAATAAAATTTGTCTCTGGTTCTAAACATAACTTCTTAATTAAATTTGCTCAGAAATAATTCTTTACAATTCTCAAAAGAGGGTCCTTACCCAAAACCATCGACCTCTCCCAAAGGGTCAATCCTCCTATTTATAAAGAATCACTAACTTAAAATAGCTGCTAAAAGTTTGTGTTAAGTAAAACAAAAGTGTAACACGTGGCACTTGATCTCTTTGTTCCCTTGAGATCATGTAGTGGTTCTACTAGAGTGGATGACTGTTCTCATATTCCTACCACTTGACGAAGAGATCCTCGCATGTCTTAACATACGAGAATCTATGTCGGTCCATCGGGGCTGAAAGGGTTTCCTTCACCTCTATCGCCCATTCTCTATATTTGATCACTTTGGCACTTAAATGTTGCATAACTGCATGAGCCTTAATCAAATGTTTCAGAAACTTCCACACCTGACCCGATGCCATGCTAGCCACTTGTTTGATCTCTACTTCCCACGCTGAGTCCTGTTCTGCATGTTGTTTGACTATGTCATGTAATTCGACAAAGTCTTCGGGTGAGTCGAACTTTGGGTGCCCAATGTCTTTCATCTCCCGATTGATATTTTCCCAGCTTCTTTCACACTCGACCCACTTCTCCTGTATCTTTCGTTGAGGTTCCTGGGCCATAATTATCCAGTATTCGACTGCCTTCTTGATCTGGGAGATGTTGCTATCCATCAGCACTCGGATGCCATGCTCCTCCGTGTCTCAACCATTTTGTTATGCGCTGCTATAATCGATTCGTTCTACAGCCCGGAATGCATTTTCATACCACCTCTCCACGTTTTTATAGGTTTCCAGTTCCATGAGAGTGTCTTCCTGAAAATTGGCTACACATGCAGTGAAGAGATGTCTTTCGCTCGTGAATTCTTCATATGCACCTCAAAATTCACTCTTTAGAAAAACAATTTCTTGAGTTGAGTCTTGGTAATATTTTTCTGGATGGCGTAGATGGTCTAGATCCTTCTTCACGTAAACCATCTCCTTTTCATCTCTCTTTTCTCTATCCAGCATGGCATCAATGATATCCATCCCTGCGCCGATTAGCTCAGATGTCTTTGCATTTTCTGTGCTGAGAAACTTCTCTTCTGTGGTGATGAGAATCACGCTATCCAACGCAAGGATCATTTTCTTGGTTATTCTCCTCAGTATGGATTTCCTCTTCCTATCGTAAGAAATTGCCTATATATTGATGACCTCATCAATGGGATTAGGGATTTGTTGGTCTCTCCAGGTCATATTGTTGCCTAGGCTTCCTACAGTATATATTTTCTCTAGGACCAGATATTGTGGTTCTTTGACATGGGAAACTTCCATATGTTCCAATGGCTCGACCTTTGTTTTGTGTTCATTGGCTAGTGAGGTATCGGCATTAATTGGAGAGATTGTCACATGCTCAACACTTACTTGGTAATCGGTTGTTCAGGTGTCGATCTCTAGTTGTTGCAACTCATCTTCTTGTTCACCAGAACCTAGCTCATCCCTGGAGCTGACTTTCGAGGTTCCTGATAGGTCAAGAATTTCAGTGTCTAAGGTACTCTCGACCTCATGGTCACCCTGCAAAAGGTTTGGAATTGATGCATTGGGAGTTGGAGCAGATGTCCCCCCTGGTTCTTTCTCCTCTGTAATTGGTATCCGAGTTATAATGGAGACCTATGAACTCTCTTCATCATCATAGATAGTAATTAGATAAAAAAAGGGTATTAGGAACACCCGTTTCACCTGGTGTTCTTGGAATCTCATGCTGGGTTGGAATAGTCACCGATGATCTGGCCTGTGGTGACAAAAATATGGGTTTTCCGAATTAGCGGTTTCCTCCATGGGGGGTGATTCTGAGCCATTTAGCTCCTCTCTGATGTTGATTGGGTCGGTCGGAGGGATCCTCTTAGATTCTAATAGTTGAGGATCATTTCCGAACTACTGGATGACTCTTTAGGCTTCTTCTAATAATAAAATCCCTCTCCTTCGTGCCTTTGTGGCTTCTACTTCTCTATTTTCTTCTCTAACCTCGAGGGTTTCTTGAGCCATCAATTCTATCATTTCAACTTGCTCATCCATACTCATATATTGGAACCTAGTCATGTTTGGGTTAGATTTTGTCTGTAGTACCTCCTCCCAGTCCTGAGCACATTCCCTAAATATCTCATTTTCAAACTTATCATGTGCGTATGGCCAGCAGGAAGAGACCTATGATGCATACTGAAGAACTAGGCCTTTAGGGTCATGTTTACGGAATTGGCCAGTTGGGAATCTGTATTCCAGCTAGCTCAAACCCTCTTGTTTAGCTTGCACAATATCCTTCACTATGAAAAACCCTACATGGAAACCATAGGGTATGAAATCTCGTTTCTTGTCTTTAACCAAAGTGACATTATAGCCCTGCAGGATGGTCTGGTAACAGATTTCTCCTATGACGAGTTGGTCTGGGATGTGAGCGAGGAGTAAATGTGGTGCGTCGGTGGCCCTGAACACCCTGATGTATGTCATGGTTTTCTCTAGGTACCAGTGGCCTACCTTTCAAATCATTTTCTTGGCCGCTATAGACAGTCTTGGGCATTCTTTCTTGAAAATAATAAAATGAACCCAAGCTATGAATTCACCGCAAATGAGAGCATATGATTTTTTGTACCTTTTTTCCCATATGATGCTGAAGTAGACATGTACAGGTAGCTCGACGATGTGCCAACTCAGATTCATGCCGACAAAGACATTCCTTGCGCAGATCACATCTAGCAGATATGAAGCCATGTGAAAAGAGAGAGCTTCTCCTTCCTTTGGTGTCTAAGCCTGCAATATGTTGGTGCTCAATTGTTTAGAGATGATTTCTCCCCATTTGAAGCTACTCTCGGAGATGGACACAATGTATGCTAAGGGAATCCATGCCTCCAAGAACTTAGCACAATATTTCTCCCCATATAATCGGTAGGTTAGAGCCATTAAATAGATGTATGACTCCCTTAGATTTGTTTTCCCGTACTAGTCATTGCTCCAGTTTGTGAACTTCTTGTCTTCCTTCCACCAGGAGGCTATTAATTGGCTGGTGTCATGGAATTCATAGAACTTCACTACGAAATCTGTGTTTAACCTCTCCTTCGGGTCTCTAATCTTGTCATATTTCTGGGCCTTTATAGGGAGAAAAACACCGACACATCTGCCATTCTCATCATTGACTAGGCACTTCATCACGTCTGTATGATCAATTATCCAGTCCAAAGTCTCAATGCAAGGAAAGACTGGGGTTCAAAAGGCTATCATATGCAGGCATGACCACTGGATGTTCACAAAACCTCGTCGTCCAACGCCCTTACATCCGGGTCACTACGGGGAATAAATTATGGGTAATATTCCTGGTTAATTCTATTGAACAAATCTGCCCATTGCAGGAGAATTATCTTTGATCCAATGCTTGCTTATGTATCACCAAAATCAGGGGGCTAAGAAAATGCTTTCTTAGTTGATGTTTTGATGACTGGTTATGCTCTAGTAGAAAACTCCAACTACCTGTCAGTGTCAGGAGAAGATCCTTCATCGACCTCTGCTTCCTTCAATTTTGGTGCCCTTGGCGAGCATCTGGTTGTTGGCTTCCTTGGAGGGATTTTTCTGCAAAGAGAGCAGATTCAGACACTGTGTTGCAGAGAGAATACTGATATATCAATAAAATAAAATGCGACTACTGAAATGATAAAATTAACACATACCTCTTAGTCGCACTAGCTTAACATAGTTTTGAAATTATGAGAATCAAGTGCAACTCTTGAAACACTCTCTTCACTTCTTCGACTGTTATCGAAATGAGAAACTTGTGTGCATAATGTTGGGGTTTGAAATTGTCTTAGTGATTTAAACAGAGAGAATACTTACCTTGTCGTATAAGTTTTTCAATTCGGGGTGTAAGTGCGGTTCTACAAAATCTGTCGCCAGATCCGCATTATGCTCGAGATTAAATGCATCCGTAGGTTGGCAGCACAGGTGAGGGATATATTGTGTTTTATCGTTGATTTCAAATTCCTGTTATTCGATCGATGCACAGGGTAGCAACGTATGCGGAGCGAAACATTAATTGGCCCATTAAATGGAAAAATCCGATCTTATTTTGTGTTGATAACGTCCCATCATTTCGCCAATTTAAATAGGTGAATCGGGAGTCGGTGATTTTCTATAGACAATGTTCGTCGATATCTCTTGAAAAAAACTCCTATGCCGATCCATATTACCGTACAATGCTGATGTGGAAATGATGACCTGGAAGTGTGATGAGGACATGGGAAAAGCTAAGGTGACTCGGGATGAAACTAGGTCATACGAAATGTCTACGCCACAAAGACACGTGGCATTTGAGATTGGCTTCTTTGTTTAAGAGTGTTATTTAAAATCAAGGATTTTTATTAGATAAGTGTTTTAACAAATAGGTCCTACCTTGTCGATGTAGAAAAAGTATCAAGGATCGACGATAGGCGATATGTTTAAACAAGAGTTCCCAGATTACCCCCCTCGAAACCTGTCGATGCCGAAAATGCATCGGGGATTAGTGATCAACGATGTGTCAATGCGAAAAATTTCCATGATTTAAATCTTTTGAGATTTCACCGACCTCAAACAAACACATCAGTAATCAGTTATCGGAGGTTCGTCATGGCCCATGTCAAATTTTATCCCTTTCGTATTTCGCCGACGCTGATGGGATATCGACCATTTCCTTAATCGTCTTTATGAACAACCAGCGTAGATATACTTCATTATTATCGATGTCGATGATAAATCGGTGATCGACGATTATTGTTACTATGTGGTCGCTTTACGAATCAGATTTTTCCAATGCCGAACATAAACGTGTGGGTCACAATTTTAGCTGTGAATTCTTAGTTAAAATTCCAAGTTTTTTTTAGATACAAAGGTTTCACTTTGACATGTCCAAACAAATCCAACTTGATCGATGATGAGACATGGAAACGAACTTAGCGATCCCTACACAACAGACTCAATTCATAAAGCATAACAAAAGAAAACAAGTGGTACCCAAAAGAGAAAAAAATTTCATAAAATATTTTAGGGTGTGTTGAGCACTCAATAGAGCCCTATACCCATTGAGTATTGACCCCAACCACTTCACCCACTTTACATGGATTAGAGATGGATCTCTTGGAAACTCTCCTTGACTTAGGGAAAGATCTACCTAATAGGACACCTCGTCAACCCTCCCATATTCATTCTTGACAAGTCGCATAGTGTCCTTGAGCAATTAATTGTTTGATATAGTGATATTTTATGCACATGCTTAGGTGTATTATTTATTGATTGGATTCACTTATCATGGTGTTATGACTTGAGATCCTTGGATGATGTGCTTATTTGTCTTTGCAGGACCTAGTTGGTGGAAAGTTTTGGGAGAACAAGCCTAGCTTGGGCTTCCATGGGGTTGCAAGCCCACAGGTTGTATGCCAAGGGCCCACATGCAGGATAAAGAAGATCAAAATTGAAAGGCCTTGAAGATGACGTGGAAAATGTATCCTATTCCCCACATGCCAAATGTTTTTCCTAAGAGAGGAAAAATGCCTCCTTTTTTAGCATGACGTCATCTAGGGGGTTAGGGCATTGTATTTAGATGATTTGTATGCACTTGCATTTGATTCAAATGATGTTAATTTTGATCATTTATGTGAATGCAACTAACAAACTAGTAAGGAATACAAATTCCACTAAATCTTCAACAATCTCGCTTTAATCACATGGAAACTATCATATGAACCTTGGGTGATACCTCCTTCCTTATGGAAGGTTGAATATGTCGATGCACTAGACTACACTGGGGCACTATTCCTGTTGAATGTTATTATTATTTTGTTTTTCGTGTTCATTTAAGTTGAGGGAATTGTTCTTGTAATAGTGGGTGTAGCTTTCTTTTCATCTAAACCTAGATTCACTTTAAGACTTATCATTTCGTTTTCCACATGGATAACTTCTTGAATTTTTTTTTCCAAATTATTCTTTGCACATATCTTTCATCTTTAGACAATTCATAATGAAAATACATCTTCGAGATAACTTAGCCAAAATGTATTTGCAAACTTCTCTTGATGAAATTCCACAAGAGATAATATGGCTAGCCTTTCTAATTTGATCAAATCTCAAATGAATTCTTTCTTTACATCACTACCCATTCCCTTACCATTCCAACAAAGTATTTTCAATTTTTAGGATTTGGAGTTTTGGTAGCACCCCAAAGGTAGTCTCCAATGTCAATTAAGAATCAATTATGACATATTTACATACTAAATAATAATAAAAAAGTCTTTTGATGCATCACCACTTGATGTTAATACAAGCTCCATATACTTGTTTCATGCAATATTTCCAATGGGTCATCATTTGAATCACGCTTTGCACAACTTAATGTAAATGTAAAATGCATTAAAATTTGATAGTTGAGTTTGTAGATTTAAATTAGTACCCATTGTAGAGAATTATCAATTTTAAATTGACACTAATATGTATCTACAATTAAATTTTGTTTAGATTTAACATATACAATCTCCATGTTAACATGAAAAACAGAGTAATATTTAAAAAATAAATTAAAATAAATTAATATTAAGTTTTTATTAAATAAATTTATTATTATATA